>OZ026605.1:27400897-27413397 GCA_964020085.1 Micromussa lordhowensis | reverse complement strand
ATTCTTTGCTGAGGATGGCTGATGAAATGACAAAAAAGCGTCCAATGGAGTGTATTTCCGTTTGCTTGTGGCTTTTTTCCCTTTCATTCTCTTCTTTAAACTCGTTCGACAACATGAGCTCGTTAAATTTCTTTGAGATTTCTTCAAAGACTTCGTTGTTTGCAGACTTCTTTAAGGCGAGTGTTTCCAGTCGAACGGCAAATTCTGTTTCCTCGTCAGCTAGCACGAGGGCAAGGAATTTTAGTTCCGTTTCAGTCCAAACCCGTTCTTTTTTGGGCTTTCGCACCGAATCGTCCGCCATGTTGAGTTTACTATTTTCAGCGAAATGACCGCTGGCGTTATGTAACGAGGTGTTGATTTCATCGGTAGTCCGTCCTTCGCCCGCATTTATACTCACAGACGGATGATCCGTTCAGACGAATTAGCCTCGGTAATTCGTCGATGAAGACGAATTATCCAGGTAGTTCGTCTGGACGGATGATCCGTCTGTTTGCCCGTATTTATACGCGGACGAATTATCAGACGAACTATCGTTCTTTGCCCAAGTTCATCCCAGACGGATGATCCGTCTCTAGTATAAATCGGGCCAATATTCTTATACTAGTGTTATGTGCCGTCACGTCCGCTAATTAGTGCTCTTTTATTGTTTTCGCCGATTTTTAGTTTGCTTTTTCATCTTAGGGTGAAAGAGATCTACCTTTCCTTCCTGGATTTGTTGGAGATAAACAACATTCGCCCGTTGGTTGTGTTTGATGGCGGCTTACCTCTACCGTCCAAGGAAGGAGTGCGGGTAAAACGAGCAAGGTGAGCGGAAAAAATATCGCATGTGGTTCAACTTACCTGTCACCCCAAATTTCCAAACCAAATGTTCGTTTTCGATATATTGTGGTCGCAAATATTTTAAATGGATGAATATTCTTGTAGACAAAGAGAGCAACAGAAGGAAAAAGCCGAGCAACTCCGGCGAAGTGGGAACGAAACGGAGGCAAAGAAAGCTGTAGCTGCAGCCACTGAAATCAGCCACGATCCGGTCTGCGACTTTATCCAAGTGAGTCTTTAATTTTTCATGAGGTTCTTCCCCAGAGCAGAGTTCTTGTTAATCTATGGATAGCTCAACACGACTTCAAACATTAATGTTGTTTAGATTAGCTTTTAATATGAATTAGTACACAAGCTTTAAGCTCGTGGAATATAAAACTTCATTCCAAGTAAAATACTTTTCTTATACTTCATAGATTTGCCGCCAAAAGGCTATTGATTATGTGATATAGGCTATTTGTGCATCGGCCTCGTAGGGAGCTATCTTGTTAAATATGGTTATGCTGAGGATTCAGACATCTTGCTTATGGATGTCAAGCGGTAAAAATGATTAAATCATGCCATTTGTAATTAATAATTAACCTGTTTATTGCTTTAAAACAAAAAACATCGTCCTACACAGAAAAACTGTAAATCCTTCTGAAAAGTTTTATTCGAAAATTTACTGCCAATGTGTCTTGTGGATTTGCAAGAGGAAGTAATATTGTGTGTATTTTGATGCAGACTTCCAATGCATGACTTGGCCTGTGCATTTTTCGTCTAGTAAAAAATGTTTTCTGATAACACAGAGGACCGTTGAACCTCTTATTTTCCTGTTTTGTTACAGGTTTTGTTCAAGCTACAACTCCGTGGTGCATGTCATGTCATTCAAATTGAAAAGGTCTTGTGTCATTATCCAATGACACCAGATGATTTCCTCAATATGTGCATAGTTGCAGGTTGCCACTTCCAACAAAATGTACGTGGTGTTGGTATTCACATAGCTCAGAAACTTGTAACAAAGGAAGATTTTTTAGCTGTCTAGTACAGAAAAACAAAAATGCTCCCACAGACTATACTGATGGCTTTCAAAGAGTAAAGGCCGTATTCCATCATCAGACGATTCTCAATCATGTTCTTATGGCAACTGCACTATTAACACCTTGGCCAGAGCCTACCACTGCAGAAGCATTTGAACTCATGTGGGGCGTATCCAATAATATTGAAGTATTTCAGTCACCTAATAATTTTTATTGAGGTGTTTCATGTATGAATGTCTAAATGAGCTACATGTACCTACAATAGTGGTTGGGAAAAAGTTGGTTATATCGCAAAAGAATTGACAAGTGATCTCCATCCTTTCTTAGAGAGAAACAATCTGAAAATAACAGTTGCCCGCATTCGCTTCAGAGTAAACTATTTACAAGTTGGTTATTACCGAACTTTAAACGTCACTAAATAAGGACCCTGGAGCAAACAAGTTGTAAAGGTCTCTAAGAAAGTCGATTAAATTTTTTTTCTTTGGCTAGATGTAAATATGTACCTATACCTGCCAAATAAAAATGTTCAATGTATTAATAACTGAGGCATCCAATAATTGTTTATTATCTGTTCAAAACAGAGATGCTATTACAATTTAATAGTAATCAATGATGCCCGGAGACAACTGATCGAGATCTACAGATGCAATATGATGCAAAACATATTTGATTGTACCAACTTGCATGTCAGTTGGAAAAGCATAAACTACTTCCACTACCACCTGTGTTAGCATCCCTAGCTCACTTAGATACACACAGGTTTTCTAAGGGTGGTGCCCTACTAATTCAGGGATATTTTTGGGTGATTTTAAAACTATGCAGGGAAAGCAGAACTCGGCAAGTGTTCTTGGTATCCAAAAAAATGGGGGTAACCATGCATTTTTCAGAAATAGTAAAGCTTCAGTTTGGAAGAAACACCATACTGTGCTTAAGCTTTGTATTTTACTTTATCTCTAAAAATGCATCGTTACCCCAATTTTCTGTTTGGATTTAGATACACTGTAGTCCTTGCTACCTCAAGATCTGGTTTCCGCACATGGTTATAAACTGGTAAAAAATACTTCAGTATTAGTAAGCACAGTCCTAACTAAACTGACTTCTTGCACCAGTATTCACTTTTAGGTCAGTACTGCCAGCATCATTAATAAGCACAACTACTTGTATAGGGAGCCAATGCTAAAAATGTAATTTGAGAAAAAAATGTAATTTATTCACCCACGGAGCACCCTATAAGCTCAAAGAACACGTTCAGAAATGCCTGTGCATTCAGCAGCCTCCACCAACTGTTGGTGGTGGAGGCAGCTGTTCCAGTGCTCTATGAAATAAAGCCCTCACTGTCAGAGAATTTCTTTGTGGCAATGATGCCATATTTGCCACAAAAACTCCTGGATCTGATCGACTTGAATCCTCGTTAATATAAACGAAACAATAACAACAACAACAATAACAGAAATACAAATAACTAATAATAACCCTTGAACAACATGACACCAGACTTGAGTCTGACATTACATTTATTTCATTTTGTATGTCCTTTCGTTCCAAGTATATAAAGTGACCATCACATTACTACTACACTGTATTTACAATAACTGTTCGAAAATGTTAACAACAATACACCAGCACACTAAGAACTCCTACCAAATAGACCGAGCAAGTTCCAAAAATAGCGGTAGAATTCAGGCGTTTGCCCATCCGTGCCGGGAGTTTTGTTGTTTTCCACAGATTTTAACGCAATCTCAAACTCATGAATAGACATGACATCTTCACACCTTTTCGCGGTTTCTTCTGATAATGCATTTTCTGTTTCAAAGAACTCATTGAAAGTTGGGCAGTTGGGGTCCATATTTCTTGATGTATAAACCTCTTCGAAAAAACGCTCTTCTTCCTTTTGGATGTCCTTCGGGTTTGTGATTTTGTCACCATCGTTATTAACTAAGGACGTTATATGTTTCTTTTTTTGGGTTCCTTTTTTCTAAGTTATAAAAATACTTACTATTCCTCTCACCATGCTCGTACCAACGCGCTCTACTGCGTACGATTGTTCCTCGTGTTTTGATACCCGCAACTTTAGAAAGCTTGAATTTTATTCTCTCCAGCTCGGTCTTAAGAGAATCACTATATGACGTCTGGAGTTTGGTCTGCAATTTCATCATTTCCGACAATAGAATTGATTCTTCGTCACGTTTTTGTTTAGCTTCTTTGAAAAAGCAATTGTAAAGGCACGAATTTCCATTTTAATCATTTCCCAATACAACCCTTTGTCGTTAACTTGTTCATGCTTTTTTGCAAACATTGGAATTTCAAATGTTAACAGGTCCACGTAATTAGTATCTGAAAGCAAAGAGTTGTTAAACTTCCAGAACTCTGGTCCTCGAGGGAGCTCACTTTCGTCAAGAGACACGGAGAGAGCGACGGCGGAGTGATCTGAATAAATGTTTGGAAGTATTTTGCACTCTTTTACACGATCTTTTAGCTGCTTAGAAATAAAGAAGTAGTCAAGTCTACACTGTATTTTCATTGACGGGTTAGTCCATATAAAGCCAGGTTGATCTGGATTCTTGAAGCGCCAGGAATCAAGTAAATTGTGTGTTTTGATTCATGATTGAAGTTCGTTGAGAGAAGCCTTTTTGCTCAGTCAATCGGTCTACCGCCTTTTTTGTCTAAAGTGCTAATTGTGCAGTTAAAATCACCTCCCAGCACCAGGTTGTCATTGGCGTAAACAGTTAGAAATTATTTTGAAACGTCCCTGAGGAAAACAACTTGTTGGGTTGCATCATTCGGTGCGTAAATGTTTACCAAAACTATTTTGGTACCGTCAATAATAGTCTCGGTTAAGTCATACATCTGCCAAAATTGTCTTTAGTAAATTTTTTCCTAGTCAACGTCAAGACGTGGTTTGAATAAAATCGTAACTCCTCTCTCCGAGAGGAGCCGTGGCTGGACGCAAATTTTGCCTCCCCATTCTGTTTCCCACCTTTTCAGGCGCGGATCCAGGAGTTTGAGATGGGGGGTTAATTTTTGTAATAATGTCAGAGAAATCAAATATTATTTCAATATTTGAGGGATAAGAAAAACAAGAAAGAAGAGGGCTCAGAAAAAGGGGGGAGGGAAAATTCACCCATTTCACCTCCCCTGGATCCGCGCCTGCTTTTGATAGATTCCGGCGAGGAATAAGTTTCTTGCGAGAAGATTATATCCGATTGCTGTTGATGCAACCAACGAAAAACTCGTCTTCGCTTTCTCGAACTGTTTAGCCATGGTTTAGCCCTCTAACGTCAAGTGATAACAGTTTATACATTTAGTTTCTAATGAAAAGATAGACGGGGTATCCAAGAAATAACGAAAATAGCTCTCTTAGAAATATGCCGCTTTGCGGTTGATATTTATGACAAGGCTTGATTCTTATTACCTCGTTAACATCAAAACACAATTGATCAACATAACAGAAGAGAAAGCTAAAAAGAAAACGCTCGAGGAAGCACATAACTATAGACTTACCAAAAGCTTTGCGCAGCGTTTTGACTTGATATAGAGTGGAAAGCTGCAGCTCTCAAGCAGGTTGTTCCGTACAAAAAAATCAAATAAAAAAAATAAACAAAACTTACGGTTTAGCGTTCATTTTAGCTTAGTTGTCCATTAAACGTCCATAGAAAGAAAATTGGGATTCGCCACGGTAAAGAGCACCGTTAATGATCAGAGAGATGATTTCGATGATGTTAAACGACCAACAATCACGACTCAAAACGCTGAAAATCCATTCCTTTCAATTCATTTCAAGATCCACGTGGAAGGCATGTTCCTTGACCTACCTCACCAGAAGGATCACCTTTCGGTGGGAACTGGCTGGCTCTTAGCCATAACATGAAGGAGCATCAAGCGCGAATTTTTTCACCAAAAGGCACTACGTGACAGTTTCGCATCTTGAAGTGTTGCCAAAATATTTTCGAATTCGTCGTTTGTAATCCGTGTCAATCTTCTCCATCCTTAACCATCCTTGTTCCTTTATGGTTTATCATTATCTTTTGGGTGTTTTTCTATTTTAGTTAACTCCTATTTTCAGGTTTTCTTCAGCTCTTCAAAGTATCGTGACTGAGCGCTTCTAAATAGAGAATGAAAGATAAACCAAAATATTTCTTTGTGTCCAAGTATTCAGAGAGCAAATGACAATACCAACAGTTGTATTTCGGTAAGAACTAAACCATCAGGCTAGAATACGCAAACAAGAAGGGGTGTGGAAGGGGGCGTGGCGGAGTGGTTAGGGCGCCGGACTTGAAATCTGAAGGTCGCGGGGTGAGATCCCGTTCTGATCACTTAGCTGGAGTTGTGCTCGGTAGTCCCAAGTTCCATTTCTCGGCATTGCACGTTGGTGATTAGCAGAGTGGTCTGCCGCCTGTTAGTTCAGATTTTTAACCTTGTTATTTTCATTTGCATCATTTGTTTCATTATTTGTTTCCTTTGGCGCTGAAAACCCCTATTGCGGGAGTTACCAAGATATTTTATTATTTACTTATGAAGCGCTTGGCGTATAGTGACCACTGGATGGGATGCAAGTCCGATGTTAAGGTACTCTCCAACATTCTGTCAGGTTGCCACACCCAGCTGACATGACAATGTGACTTTTCAGACGGAGGCACATTGAATGTTTGTAAAAGCCTAACCCTAAACTCTACTAGTCTTTCCGACAGTAAACAAGTAAACTAACAAGAAAAACACGAAAGAAAATGACAAAAAGCACACGTGCACAAAAATCATTTAATTGATCTTTAAACTGCATTTGTTACCAATGCATACGGAGCATTATCACCTCTACAGCTTTGCCGACATTTACCCACGGTTTAACACAAAACATTCAATAAGCAATACCATTGGTATTGTTTCTTCTTAGATGCAGCTTGTATCGCATGCAACCTCCTAGGAAATAAAAAAAAGAACTTCCTAAGTATGTATACCATTCGGTAGCCATCTTGGAATAAAATATGGATAGGTCAGGTGACCACTTTTCTCTCGTTTCTGGTTCTCTTCTTGCAATAGAGGCTGAATCACACGCATTAGGTAACTATAGTAACCATTGACGAGGTTCACAGCCTTGGTGTCCTCAAGTTCGTTGCCGTAGTCTAACAAGGAATCGAAGCGGAAAGTCGCCAGAGAGTTACTGAAGCTTGCTTCGATCTGAAAATTAAAACCAAACAAACCATTTGACTTTTACACTGATTGTGCTGCTTATGCAACCTTGAACCCAGAGTCTCCGTTCGGGAGACCAGTGACCCTGAATAGTTCTGAAATAGCGGACTTCCAATCAGAACCAATCGCATGACAAGATGACAAACACGTCACTTAATCGAGTTTTTGGTGTTCTACTTTCCGCTCATCGAGTCTGTGAAGGTACTTTCAACATTCGCTCGTGTCGTTAAGCTTGCGCAGAAAGGAACGGAGATTGGAAGAACTTGGGTTTGCTGCTTAAGTAGTACTAAAAGTTCGTTGACTAACAAATATGTCGCTGTTTCCTTGTCGTTTTTGTACTTTCTGGTAGATAAACAACAACGCAAACTTGGAAACAGTTTTCGCCGATTGAGTTGTTCTCTACCTTCATAAAGAGAACAGATTAGATGAAATGAAAATTTGATGTTGTAGTTAAACATTCTTGTACTCCTCCGCAGTAGCTTTCTCGGCTTGTATTCCACACTCATTTAATCTAAAAGTATGATAATAAAATTAAAACTACACCTTTAACGATTTTCCCTTGCAGATAATTCTCTGAATGCGAATTTGAATACTTCAAGATAATATTTAATAGCCGCTTAAGTTCTGAAAAGGCTTCTGGCCTATGATATCTTTTAAAACCTCCTTCTTTACAATCTATTACACGAACACTTACGGCAGAAGTCGCTCTGTTGGGCAGCCGATAAACAGAAAATTCCCCTTCTTCCACTCTGGTGTCATTGTACAGCTTAGTTGGAAGGTTGGGTACGTACTCAGCATAGTCTGAGAGCTGGTAGTTGACTGCAGCATGCGCAATCGTTAAATGAGAAATGATCCGGGTCAGAATGTCACAGAGTTCTTCCTTTGAATCAATTCTTGCAGGTAAACCTCGAATCTGATTAAAAGTACAAGAGAACTCACATTATAATAATAATAATAGTCATAGTACTAGTAATAATAATAGTAATGTTATTTAACCAGGGAGCCCAAAATCAACAAAAGTGTTATTCAGCGAGGCCCTCCCAAACAGAAAAATGTTAAATTTTTAGAATAGTTAAAAATGTTAAAAGTTAAAATATTCAATCAATAAAATCAGTTACAGGATTAAAATGAGTTAAAAAACTGCGGTCTTCAAGGGTTTCTTAAAAAGTAAAAGTGACTTCATGTCACGTATTGATTTGTCTAAGACTGTTACGAATGGCACATTAGATGTACCATTCGGTTTAAATACCCGGCATATTGTTTATAAGTTACTGTCGGGGATCTCGGTAGGGACAGTTAAACTTACAAATGATATAAAAACGAGTCAGTTTAATCAGAGAAGGTCGAAAAAAAAAAGAAAGAAGAAAACCTTCACATACAGTGGCGACAACCCATAACATAGAATTGAACGAACGTTGCTTCTCAGGTGTTGAAGGAGCGATTGGCGGCGGGACGCACAACGTTGCGATTACCATGTTAGCTTACGAAACACAACTGAAGTCATACGGAGGAATTTGAAAACGCCGGCTTTACGTTTTAGTGTGGACAGAAAACATTCTGAAAAAGGAGCTTTTCGAGAACGATGACATCACGAGAATCATGATAATCAAGTCCAAATTTAAATTTCCCCGGCGTAGTGTGGATGGAATCATTTGATGCGTTTCAGAGTGAAAACGCTTTTTCAAATTTCTCCGGCTTAGTGTGGGAAGGGATCTTAAGAAAACTACAACGGGAACATCGCTAACCAAAAGGGTCAAGCCAATGGCTTTGCATGTGTGTTATGCACATTTCTTTGGCGTTCTTTACACTTGTAAATAGCCAACTGGTCTGCCTCCGGCCAGTTGGGATTCTTAACAATGTTATGTTTAATTTAAATTATTTGTTTCAGCTGTTTGAGTGGCATGCCTGTAAACTAGCTTGGTGTAGCTAAGTGCATGTCCACTATAAACAAACATTTGACATTTTTTTTGACATTTTGACAAAACAACAACGTGGAATGACCAAATTCTGCGCAGATTTTTTTTAATCGACGGCGCCTTGTCCTTGGGGTTACCGTCGCGTTTGTTTTAAAAACTCTCTGTTTGGAAGGGTGATGTAGCAGCTGTCGTAAGGTCTCACATGAGTGGCTCGATACCCTTAGAGTGAACAATACAACAAACAACAGAAACAATGCCCCTAGCCCTAAAACAACAGCTGCTACAATGACCAAGCAATAGCAGCTTACGAGAGCTGCTACACTTCTGGTTTGGAAGTGTTAAAGCCACGGTTTTTGAGAAAGGCTGGAAGTCTAAGCGACTTACAAGATAACATGCGCACCTGCTGTGATGACAGTTGCAATTTTCTACACTTTATATACAAGTTCAAACGAAAAAGAGAAGTCACATGACGGACAGACGGATAATCTTTAAAAAAAGTGATAAAAGGCGGCCGATTGAGTATGTCAGAGGTGGGACATTTTTCCATGAACCAAATCGACATTAACCATAGTACGTGGTTGAAGCAAAATGGGGCGTCGTGTTGTGGAGCCGTCACAAATTCTGAACGTCATGTGTTCTGTGAACTATTGCATATGCCAGAATCCAGCCAAGCAGCAGTTTAGTTAAGTGTTTTATGGTTTGTCGTCATATTTACCCTTCCAAGGCCACCATTTGGTCCAGTTCCGTCTAGTGACACTTCATTCAGGTAAGCCTGAAGTTCCACGTCTTCTGTGACGTCATTATCCTCTTTGTAATACCTTGACAAAAATACATCTCATTATCAAAATGAATCCGAAAATAACAACTGTCCTGTAGTGACCCGTGATCTTAAGACACGAAGTATAATGTTAAGTCATGACTCATGCAATTATTGCCTTTTCCCTTGATGTCATGAAAGAATTCAACGGTTTAATAAAAAATGTCCCGTCCTTTGCAAAAATATTTAACGTTATTTCACCCCTCCTGTCTTTTCCATGCACCGAGTGCGTTTGTTGTCACTGTTCACTAGCTGAGAGTTTGACCGAGGTTCTAGGTTGTCGAAGACCATTTTTAGGAAACATTCCATTCCATTATATTTGAAATTCTGCTAAAGGGCTAGCGTGAACTTGAAAAATAGACACACTTTAAAGTGGCTTTGAACATCTGTACAAATGTTTTTAAAACTGTCAAAAATTGCGTTTTATCCCGCTCAGATGAATTTGATAAATTCACCGAGCGTTTTTTAATTGGAAGTCTTTAAAGCTATAGTTTTTCTAGCAGGTCGTGCTGTTGCTACGGCAACCTATTGTGTCACAGAAATGATAAGAACGTGTTCACCAATGAATGGACAGTTTTTTGATACCACGAGTGTAGCATCAACTGATAAAGGGTAGTTAAAATGACCAATCAAGTCTCGGAAAGTGCTAGAACTGTTTTGAGCCACATTAAATATAGTTTTTATGTTTGTTTCACTTACATGTTCACGTAATTCTTAATCATGTCTTCGATAACTTCATAGATTATTTCGCCATCATCTCGGTAAGGGAAGTATGGCAGAAGCTTCTTGTCGGCCACTCCGCGTTTCTCGTTAATTAAAAAAATGTTAAGTTTAGTATGCACTCGAAGAAAATAAAGAGAAGGGAAGACAGACAGTCAGACTGAATGGAATGTTAGTCCATCGTAGGGTTGCCCCAGCATTCAGCTGGCTGGTACCCATTTATACAGCTGGGTGGAGAGTAAGAGTAAAAGTGACTTTTCCCAGGCCAGGGATCGAATCCAAACCGCTCGATCCAGGATCGAACGCTCTAACAACACAAGGCCACCGTGCCTTAACTACTAGATGCTTTTCATTTTAAAGTAATGATTAGCAAGCCTTACCTTGATGTTGCGTCTGAAATCTGTTACATTCCAAGAGGAGAATGGATGGGCGTCACGAAGAAGCCTTACTGCTCCGTCATTTCCATATGCAAAAAGGAGATCCATGAACCGCGCTTCGTTCACCAATGCTGGAGTTCCAAACGTGTTGGGGACAATTACCTCCCGGCAGTGAAACTTCAGTATCTGATGAAGTGGATGCATGGACGGCAATGTCCGTTTTAAGGAGAGACAGAATGGTTCGATGAAATAATGGACCTGAAATAAAAAGAATGTTGATCAGAGGTGCTCAACAATTGCACGATACCTGCACAGGGTAAAACTGCGGGAGCCTCTGGAAAACTGCATCATGGTTGGAGACCATTGGGGACCGTTTCTCGAAGTTTTCGCACCCGGAAAGCCAGAGATCTCAAAATCTCAAAACTTATGATTATAGAGCTGTTTTATTCACAAATTATTAATATAAACAGAGATTCTCTTTTTCAGGCGTATACACTTTTCCGTTTTCAGATAAAGATGAACTAAAAATGGCTCTACGGGCCCGAAAAGTTTCCGGGCCTTTCGAGAAACGGGCCCATGGCCGAGTTGTTCAAAGCCCGGTTAAGCTAACCCCGGGTTAGCGAAAATTTTGAGTTTAAATTTGCACCTATTTGGTGAGTTTTTCTGTTTATATTGTTTATCCTTCAGTTTTGAGTTTGAATAATCTCAAACTACCCAAAACATAAGCAGTGAAAAACATTTTTATATTTTAATCCTAGGTTAGCGTTAACCTGCTTTCGAACAACCCGGCACATGGCTTTAACTTTCCACTGATATTGTAGAGAACTGCATGCGTCTTAAAAAACTATAATTTTCTTGAATATAAAAAATTAATCAGTTAATACCTTAGCGAGGTGCTCAACAACTTGGACGTATCCTATATCCGTGACTTGAACATTGAGTTTTGCCATCATCCAGTTGCCTCCATCTTTGGGAGTGTAAACGGCTGAATCTGGCGCACACAAACAGTTAGAAACCGTGTGAAATCAAATCAACATACGTTAATTACGGTCATTTGACATTGAAGTGTCAGGGAAAAAAATAATACAACGTGATCCCCACTGATGGAAAAGCACTTACCAAGCGTGTCTACCATTAACGCAACAGTTCCGATCTGTCTGTCTGTTTGTTTGCCTGTCTGTCTTCTCTCTCTCTCTGTGTTTGTCTGTCTGTCTATCTATCTGTCTGAGCTACACCTCTTAATTTCACGTTTAGAACAAAAAACTCTGTATTTCTTCTTTTTTTTCACGAAAAATTGTCTAAAAGAGGGCTTCTTCATAACCCCTGAAAGAAGTCTTCAGTATTCCTTGTCGAGATGGAAACGCGAAATAAACAGAAAGAAAATGGAAAACAGAACATTATATTGAACGTGCGATAAGAACAACTCTATTTTTTTGACCGGGCACTGAAAGAAGAATTGTTACGTAGGAATGAAAATAATGTGTGTTGGTGGTTTCTTACTAACCTGGCTTGTGGTCCATTTGTATGGCAACGGGCACAAGTTCATTTTCTTCACCGACTTTGGCAGATGCAAACAAAGCGATGGGAGATAAAAAGTCCAACATGGTCCTTCCAGGATCTGGATCAGTGAGGTCTGGATAAGTGTCCA
>OZ026605.1:27370897-27395897 GCA_964020085.1 Micromussa lordhowensis | reverse complement strand
AATTCTGTACGTGGCTAAAATAACTTAAAATGCCATGACTGAGCCACTTTAAGCTTCTCAAGGAGTGAACATTACAAAGGTAGTGACATAAACATTTTAGGTTTCCGTCGTCGATAGAACGTCCTACAATGCGTGCAGGAAGGGAAATTATACACGCAAGACCATGTAACGCTTATCAAAATAAAGTTGGTCCTAACCAAAGATTATCAAAGTTACCGGACGCTTTCCACTCGATGAAACGTTCCAGTTTACATTTCTGGAAATCTCCAGTGGAGAATCAGAGAACAGTATTTTCCGGAATTTCCGGAAAAGAGAACAACCTTGCGAAGTATACAGAAATTTTCGTAAATTTCTTACCGGGAATTACTGTCCCATTTGAATTTCCTACAGGAATTTCCGGAATTTTCGGTTGAATGGTTCCTTTCACAGACATTGAACAATTTCCCGATTTTCTGGAAACTTTTCACAGAAATTTCCTTGCCATTTGCCCTGCTTTCGAAATGTTGGGAATTTTTAGTTGAATGAAGGGTGCCCATCATAAACCAAACTGTTACTAAGTTGTGTTTTACTTTTAAAGTTTTATTAAGGCCAGTGTCATTCAGCGTAAAAGAGAAACGTTTTAAAACGTCCTAAGGTTAACAACAGTGTGATCTGCTATCAATATAGAACACTATCTACTTGAGAACCTTCCATCATTTATTTACTTAAGGTGAAGTAAATTTCGTGTTTGCCTTTTACCTTCTCTGGGAATCGTCACTCGTTGGATTGAAATGGGGTTAGTTCCTGCTAGGCGTTGCTGAGTGAACCACTTGTCACTGATCCATTCAGTTTTGTCATTTATAAACGCCTCGTGCTTCGATGGTAGCCTGACATATTCCTAAAAACAAAAAAACAAAAAGTTAAACAAGACTTTATTCAGGAGTCAAAAAAAATAAATACGTTTGTCATTTTATCCTCGGCTTAGAATCAAGCAAAAGGTAAAAATCTTTATGGTTAAAAAGATATGTATGATTATACTGCTAAAGCTAGGTCGTTATGCGATTGTTTCATCTCATCTCAGATGATTACCTCATCAGCCATGGTTGACTAAGTAAGGCTGGATTATTCGCCAGACCCTTTACCATCTCTCACGTCGAAAACAGAACCGTGCAAATCAAGAATAACAAAAACAAATCTTATATTTACCCCAACTACAGGCTCCAGAGCTGACTGAAAAAACTTGGACAACTCGAGATAGTCTGAGATGTTGTTGATTTCTTGTCCAGCCGTCATGCTAGTGTACGTTTCGAAGAGTTTATTGCTAGCTGTTGTCATTCCGACGTAGGCTACGGTGAAGTATCTCATGAATGGGTCTTTCAGAGCAACATCCCCAAGTTGTGCTGAAGTCATGTTCAACAAGGCAAAGCCATGCGACTCCGGATCATATTTATAGGTGTATGTCTTCTTATTTTCAGCAAGAGCAGCATTCCTCAGAATCTTGCAGATGGGATTGGAATCCGAGTGCTGAGGAAGGGACACTTGGCATTTAAGAGCTGAAGTATACCTTAAACAACAAGAAAAGTCTTTGTTTTACTTATGTATAGCTTCAAAAAATTACAATGTTGCTAATTGCTGCAAACTGCAAGTTGCTTTGATTTACAGATGGTTTTAATTTATTCTAATTTATTATTTTAAAATCCGCTGACCAGTAGATAAAGCGTTCAAAGTCGCTTGCGCATAAGTCGACTGTCAGCACGCGATACGATTTCTTCCCCAAGTGAGTTGTTTCAGTGCAATATTTTTTATTCTAGAATCGTTAGGACGCCGTCGACAGTGTGTTTGTTTTCTTTTTTAATGTATAGTTCATGCTGCTGTTCATAATGCTGTTCAATGGAAGCTGAATAGCCGCATACACGCAGATTTGTCGATTGACTACACCAGGACACAAGATTGCATTTATATTTGTTTGTAAGGGGAAGCCTTCATGGTTTTTCCTTCGCAGTCCTATGTGACGCTAACGATAACTCAGAGCGCAACAAGGCTAGCATATCTCGAGTTCGTCGAGACGCAGTAAAGAGGCAGGTTATGCGGATATACTAGAGGTTAGCAATGATGAAATAATACCAATGTCTGAAATGAGTAATGATAACCAAAAGCTTGTCATATTTGTTTGTGACTGAAAAGAACCAAGCACCATTAATCGATTATTTTATCAGAGGAAGACACAAGAATTGTTCAGTGATATATACGAGTCTACTATAAAACACCAAAAGATTGCTCTCATTTTTGTATTTACGAATTCCCAATTTGTCATTTGTCGTACGCGCGCGTGAAAATAATGTTGATAAAAAATTATATCAGAAAAAGCAACTAATGATCCATATAGCTTTCTGTTTATAGAAAAACCAAGAACGTTATGGTGAAAAAACTTTAACGAAAGGTTGTAATATATTATCTAACACAAACTGTATATATGTCATATTCAGACTGACTTTTCTGAGAAATGTCACGCACTTTATACACAGATAGATAAAGAAGAAGAAGAAGAAGTGTCTTTTTTTTAATTTTTACGAGCCTTCCGTAAGCCATTTGATGTCTCGGAGACCTTGTAGAACAGTACTTTAGATTGATCCTGGGTGTAGTACAGGAAATAGTATAATTATTATTTTAAAAAGCATATAGTCTACCATAAAATGATTTCCATCTAATATACCATAAAATTATTTACACTAAATGAAAAGTAGGATAGAGTTGGGGAAGATTAAAATCTTCATTTTAGTCGTATCAGATCTGGAACAAAATGAGCTGTTAATTACCCCCAACTCTTGTACTCCTGAAAAAGCATCAACTACAAACTGGGAAAAAAAAATCCAAGTTCCAGATGGGATTTGAACCCAGGACCCTCCGTGATCCAACTGGACGCTCTAACCACTGAGCTACTGGAGACTCTATGGTGAGCAAGGGTGAAATGTGGGTCTGTGACTAAAATTCCCGCATGCGCGGTAACACAAAGATCACCTGAATTTTATGATGTTTAAAGTTCTCGGCGAAAAAAACTCATTCACGGTTACTTTGAGCCACAACCGCACCTTCTACATTACATTTACATAAAACTATACCTCAAGCGGTTTGAAAGAGCGGATTAATCTTGATCCTGCTTTTATATTCTGTTTTTTTTCCATGTTAAAATCGCTTATATCTAGTGTACAATTCGGTTGAGCTTTAAACATGTATTGGATGAGGTTTTTGTGATATCCAGAATAATCTAGGTCAAGGTAGGGGTCAGCCGAGACGTTGATTGTTCTGGATATCACAAAAACCGAATCTAATAATTGTTTTATTATACATTGAACGAACGCAAAAACTTGGAAGTCATGTTTCTGCTTCTTCACTGACGGCAAGCAACACGAATCGCGCGAAGTTGACATGATTACCCTTGGAAATCATTCACTGCGGTCATACATGACATGATAACCCGTGACCTTGACATGATTATTGTATAATCTGCAGTTATGACGTCACGAGCGCTGATTTCGAAAATTCACTGTAGGCTTTCGGCCAATCAGAAAAGAGTTAGAGAGTTGCATGTATAATAACAATAATAATTGTTTAGAGTCGAAACAGGCGCGCAAAAGCGAAAGTGTCATGAATTATTTATCGACGCGCAGGACAACATTAACATTAGCTGAGCGTGTTTTCTGTGTAGGAGTTGATTTTTCTTAGCAAATCGCTTCAATGACCAAAATATTACGCATTGGAATATTTCAAACTCATAAAGTAACAAAGCATGTGAACAGCGTGCACAAAATAACAGCAAACGCGCCAACTTAGCGGTCGGTCAATCATCGACCAAAAGAAAAACCATGAATCAGTTTACGAGCTTAAACACGGAGCGAGCTTATAAAAGGTCAGCGGTTTGCACTTTATTGGCTAAAACACGGCATTTACGTTGGAGTAAACAACTCGAAAACAATCGATATGCTTTCACAAGTGAAACAACAAAAATAACAAGTTAAAATGCATGTATATGAAGTACGATACCCGTCTAAAATTCTTCTTCTGTAGATGCGATTCTTGTTGTTTTCGCTGACCTTTTCACAAACAAAGCAAACAAACGAAAAACCTTCCCTTGTGCGGTCGTCTGAAATATTACTTCGTGCGAATTTTGGCGGGAGTACGACACGCCTGGGTGAATAAGCCAATCAAAGCAGAGTATTCCAATTTGTGATGGACGGGCTGAGCCGCTCAGCCTCCATGTATAGGCTCGCTCCGTGTTTAATCATGATAAAACACGGTTAGAACCACGATGTCACGCTTCAGTTCTAGTCGTATTTCTCATTGCAAACGTCAGTAACCGACGGTAAAAAAAAGAAACCAAACCAAAAACCGTGAAACGGCCGACACCTCTCTATATTCACATGGTTCGCATTCTTTCTTACACTTTACTGCTGAATTCATTATGCTAAACAACCATGAATATTTCAGCCAGGGGAAATTTTGAAGTATCAAGTTTTTTATCTATCCTGATGAAGAAGCGTATTATTACTCATATGATATGAGCTAACCAGTGAGCTAATTGAGACTCTATGGTAAACAAGGTTGAACAGGGGGGGCTTTGACTGGAAACGCATCGCGCGGTCACACAAATATCACCCGAATCCAGTATACACGACGTTCTTAGGTCTCAGTGAAAAAAGATCTCCTTCACTTTTACTGTGAGTCACAACCACACCTTCTTCCATTACACTGAAAACACAGAGTTTTGTGGACAACGCCTCAATGCTCCATTTCCATATAGGCAAAGAACCAAAACGAATGATAGCTGTAAAGTGAATTGCATGATTTCTTCCTCGAGTTTTTCGTCTCCACTCCACTTTTTCCTCATACATCTCAGTGAACGAAGGCTAACTTTTCATGTTCGAAAAAGCTTAACAAACAGTGAAAAACGTCACAGAGAACTACAGAATAGTGATTTCCATTCGTTCTTGCTCATACCAATCATAACCATGCCGACCAAACGTCGAAACGAACAGAATTGCCGCGCAACGTTCTATAGCGAAGCTCTCGAATTTAATGAGCAACGTTACCTAGGAACTTTTGAGTTATATTCGGTTCGGGCGTCACTAAACTCGATCCTGTCATACTTTAAATATTCTAGGCGTAAAAGATCAAATAAACTTCAGTCGTTGGATGACTGTATTCCATCAGTTTGAATCAGCGACCAGCGTTTCTGACAGGTGACTATAACCTCGTTTTCGAGCATTCCAAGGCGCTAAAACTACGGACAAAAGCGCGCTCAATTATACTTGTCTGTCGCGTGGTCGATCATTTGTCGTGCTCATACTAGAAGATAATCCTGTATAAAAGGATGGCGTGCAGTCTGAAGAATTTTTGGTCCTAGTGTGAATTACGGAAAAGTCATGTTACTTTACCTTCAAAAATTCACTTTAGGGTGGGATAGAGACCACTTAGACGACATTTTTTTTTAACCCAAAGTGTTAATTATAAGTAACTCGGCGAGTTTCTGGTCTTGTAAAAGTCATTACTCGCATAACCCGTCGGTTTTACACCTGTCATCGTTACACTTGGACGGGTTTCCCGTTTCTAGGGTAAATTCGCCAAAAGAGAATAGAATGCAATGCGTGTTAACACTCTCTCTTTAGTCTACTGTAATAGGGAACATACTGAAAATGAAACGTGATTCCACTCGAATGGTCCGGGCTGATAGGAAAATTTTAGTTAGGGTTGTCCTGGAAAAGCATAAATGCGTACGTCAAAGTGCCAAAAAGGTACTTCTTAGTTACTGAGGGCGCTGATAGTTTTCAGTTGCTTAACTTGTGTTTCCTTCGCACTGGGACACACTGAACTTCGTTTAGACAATGCCTGCGTACTCTTTTAAACTTTCGAAAGACAACCTCTAAAGAAAAAAAGTATGTTTACTGGACAAGAGTAGGCAAGGTGAAAAACAAGAGTATGCAAGGTGTATAAAATCACGCAGGAATCTGTGAAATAATTTCTTTTTAAAAAGGTGCTTCATTAGTGAATTCACCCTCCGCTAACTTCGCTTGGTTTAAATCCAGTTTATCAGCTTCGCTCTAGCTTTGTTCGTTTTCGTTAATCTGCAACTCTTTTTTTCTTTGGGTTGGGGTCATTGTTTGCGTTTTTTACCCAATTGTTTCTTTTGGCCAGTTATATAAAGCCTTGTAAACGGTGCAGGTGGTGTATTTAAATCAGTTATATACGCCCGGCTTTTATTTCTAAAGATTTTAGACCTGATAACGCTTAAGTGATATCGATGGCGTCTCTCATTGTTGTTGTTTTTTTCGCCAAAATCTCTTTAAAATTTAAATGCTGGCCAGGTGCTTTATTTGTTTTGTTTGATCTGTTTAATGTCCATTGCATCATAAAACTATACCACAAGCGGTTTGAAAGAGCAGATTAATCTTAGCTTGATCCTGCTTTTCTATTCCTAATGGTAAAGTGCCTATAACCCCAGAATTTTTTTTTGGCTAAGATGAAACTTGGAGAAACACACAAAAAGAATTTGCCAAAATTTTCGGCTTGTGATATTTTTAAGGGCTTTAAAAATTAACATAAAGTAGCTGAAATTTGATACATGACCGAGCTAGCGAGGAGCCTGGGTCTATTACTGGGTTGACGTCACACACTGTTTTGCATGCATGTTTATAAAGAGTTAATGCTATGTAAATGAATATGTGACGTCAACCCAGGAATATACCCAGACCCCTCACTAGCTCGGTCATAACACAAAAGATATCAAATTTCAACTACATTCTGTTAATTTTTAAAGCCCTTAAAAATATCACAAACCGAAAATTTTGGCAAATTCTTTTTGTGTGTTTGTCTAAGTTTCATCTTAGCCCCAAAAAAATTCTGGGGTTATAGGCACTTTAACTTTGCTTATATCTAGTGTACATTCGGTTGAGCTTGAATAACAACTGTTCAGAGACGAAACAAGCGCGCAAAAGCCACGTTTGACGCGAAAGTTTCATGAATTATTTATCGACGCACAGGACAACATAATCTGGGCGTGTTTTCTGCGTAGGAATTGATCTTTTCTTAGCAAATCGCTTCAATGACCAAAAACTTCCGCGTTAGAATATACTTAACTCCAAACCTCCCGGAAATAAAGTAACCAAGCATGTGAAGAGCGTTTACAAAATAACGGCAAACGCGCCAACTTAGCTGTCGCTCAAATCATCACTCGTATGATTACAGACCGAAGTAGACTCTACTCAGTCCTATTACCATTACTTACTGAGAGCTTTTTAATCAAAATGCCAAGCAATTAATCAGTGAACTAATTCCGCCTGGCTTCATGAGATTTCGAAGAGTTATCACTGTTCAAACCACGACTCGACACATCACATAATAACAATTTATCGCAAATTAAGCCACAAGTAAAAACAACTGTACATATTGTGATGTAATCTTTTCGAAAAAATGCGAAAAGAAATAAATCTGGGTTTACTTTCTATCAGCACATGATTGACTGTCTGTTTGACAAGATAGGGTACAAATTACCACATCTTTCCTAAATTGTGGTGTTAGCTATTGTCATAACACGACTATAGGAAGAAATATTTTAAACATACCTCGTAGCTGTTATTAAGCCTGCAATTAACGAGAACAGGACAATCAAGAGTTTCATTTTCGAAGCTGATGGGGTTGACGAGGAAGACCAATCGTGGAGTGACCTGTGTGTCAAGTTTAAAGGGCGTCCACTGAACTGAACCGTGCTTGCACTCATGCAACGCGGCGTGCAGCGTGCCTCAAACAAAGCGTGTTTTCCCACTATTATCACAAATACTGACATAAAGAGTATTGTACTGGAATGCGAGCGCACTCATGGTCAATAGTTTCGATATTACGGCATCTATTGAAACTAACTCGAGCGGAAAATCGTCACTCGCTGATTCGTTAAAATATTTCGTTCATAATATGAGGGTGTGATAAATGCATATTAAAATAACGTTTACTTTTTGAAACTTAAAAATATGTATGAAGTAACCGATGACGGTGGCTTTCTTCAGAAAAGCGTTTATTACATTGTAAAGAAAGGCTTTTGGAAGCGTTTCAAAATATTTATCTTGCTTTAAATGTGCGACACTTTCAGCTTTTTTAACCGATCTAATTATAAATCAAATATACGGGCACAAAAAGTGAGAAATATTTACTCCATCTGCAATTGACAGGAGAAAACTTTAAGAGAACTTTTGTGGAGGTCGTTTGAACGACTATAGATTAAAGGTGCAAATGGTCACGGATCCGGCATTTTCGGAGCTTTTCTAGCTAGGCAAGCTGTAATTAGGCCTTGTTTTTTTTGTTTACATGAGTATTAATTGAACGTATAAGGACCCCGGAGTAAATACATAGTACCATATTTACCCTTCCGTTCCGACCTAACTCAGTCAGTACGTGTTTTATTATACTACCTTTGCATGAAATTGTTTCTTTCTTTCTTGATACTCGCTAAATTATCGAATTGCGTCTGCGAGTTCCGACATTGCACCCTTAACAAGGTTCTTTACAACCGGCAAAAAGAAACAATAGATAAATAACGCACAAAATATATGCCCCTGGACCTAAGAAACAAATTTCAAATTGGCAAGGAACAAACTAGAGGTTTTTTAAACAAGGAATTGGTTCATTCTCTTGGTTCAGAATTAATCTAATATCTGCTGTAAACGATTGCTTAACGAAACCATTCAGTAATGATATTAGCCCGCATAGTAACGGACGGAATAGCAAAAGGAGTTCATCATCCATTGAAAATATAGTTTCGCAGCTTCGTTCCAAATTAAGCTAACAGTCACTACGCTGTTAATATGCTGTCACTATACCAGCTTTCAATTCTTACTTCATCTCCCAACGGATAGTTCAAGTATTGCTACTGTGCCAATATCATTCAGAAACCAGTTTCATCGTCCTTTTATGATACACAGCCCATGGATGAAGTATTTCTATGAGGAATTTTGGTGTATACATACATGAGGAATTTTGGTGTTTGCATACCAGTATCCCATTAGTCAAACGTTTGAATTTGT
Source organism: Micromussa lordhowensis (assembly GCA_964020085.1). NCBI lineage: Eukaryota > Metazoa > Cnidaria > Anthozoa > Scleractinia > Lobophylliidae > Micromussa > Micromussa lordhowensis. The sequence goes on along the minus strand of OZ026605.1, from coordinate 27,386,850 downwards.
TTGTCGGTGTGATTGAAAAATCAATCAATAACTCGGTCCACTTTGAAACTGATATTTCGGGAAGCGGTGTACAAACCATGACTCAAAACATTTTTGTAACAACACTTCCATCTTTAGGATAGAGATTAAAAGTAACAAATTTAAATCAACACCTTGGGTGTGCTTGTATGTAGCATGGCGGATTGTGTATCGTCATTAATTGCTTAATTAATTAAGATTTCATTGTTGATCTCTAAAAAACATTCCTAACAGCAGGAAAAGGAAACATTTGTCACCATACCTTGAAGCTGCTATGAAGCCTCCAATTAACGGCAGTAGAACAACCAAAAGTTTCATATTAGTAGGTGATAAATGGTGATTCTCTGTGCCGTGCGGGAGTAACTTCAGGGCGCCCACCAATCTTGTTTTGGATGCAAGGATTTTTTTTTTCTTAATTGTTCAAAACAAACTGTGAATATAAATTACGAGGGTACCATGTGAATGACCCCACCAATATTGTAAAACTAACCACTAATCCTCAGATATAACCTAAGATAAATGCTAACCGCTTATTAACCTAGCCTGAGCTAACCGCTAAGAAAACCTAACAAGAAAAAGACAACTAAAAAGCTACTAAATCTCACCCACCGCCCGGGCTTAATACATTTCCATATAATATAATTAGTTAAACTAGTATAATAAACATTTGCATCTGACCTCACTTAAATTGTTTCGCGCGGATAGAGTCAGTCTATTATACTAGTTCCACTAATACGATTGATATTCGCACCGCGATAAAACTGTCATTATTACCTTGATAATGATCTTAGCAAGCTGCTAGGAATTTACTGTCAGATTTCGTAATTCAGTGTATTTAGCACATTCCTGTAAATAGTTGATGTGCTTCTTGATAAGAAAAATCATGATTTTTGTTCACGGTAAAATTTTATCGTCTTTAAATGATATGACAAGCCAGAAGAACATTCTGTTATGATTATTTTTATTTTATAGCTTAAAATAATTTTTCCTTACCAAATGTTAGTTCAGGAGCCCAACTTTCTGAATTGTTTTTGACCTCTTATATTGATTCGACTGAACAGTTTCGTGCGTGTGACAATATCAGCACCGTTAAAATCGTGTTTTCTTCTTCGTAATAAGGTGGGAAAAGAATACTGTGAGTCTTTTGTCTGGTACGTATAAATTGTAATAATTGATTTTATTCTTGCTTCTGTTAAGCCCTGGCCAAACGAACTCGCAAGTAGTCGCAACCAACCACTAGTTGAATTTGCGTAGAGACTTGTGTTGGGTGACCAAGGGACTCGCAACCCAAGTTGCAAAAAACAATGATTGTGGCGAGCCTAGTAGCCAGGCCTCGAAAATGTTATATTCGCCGCTTGATAGAAACTTATCGCTAGGGCATTGCTAGAGGGCTTTACATTTCTTAATTGCTTAAGAGCTACCCTAGTAACTAAAGATGCAATATTTAGCTCATTCCTTACATTGGAGTAATTCAAAAGACCTAACTGCATACTTTATGGAAAAATAGGTTTAGTTTAATCTGTGAAGTCTAACCATTAAAAAGGCTCAATAAGCTGCGAAATGATATAAAACTGGCTAAACGGTGCTGATATTGTCACACGCACGAAACTGGGGTTCAGTTTATTTAATGACGTTTATTCAACTGTTTATTCAAGGACATGTCCCATTCAAAACTAAAGAAAGAGCTAGGTCCGAAACGTCTGCTACAAAAATCGAGTTTAGTTTGGCACTAAATTATTACTACTTACAACTTTTAAACTGGCTACAAGCTGCTAGGAATTTACTTTAATTGGTAATAAAAGGTAAAGTTGATGTGCTTCCTGATAAAAAAAGGTCATGATTTTTGTTCACCGTAAAATATGATCTGTGACAAGCCAGAAGATCGACTTTTCATGATTATTTTTATTTTTTACTGCTTATAGCTTAAAATAATTCCTTGTCTACTTTTAGTTCAGGAGCCCAATTTTCTGAAGTGTTTTTGACCCCTAAAGGATATTGATTCAACTGAGCAGTTTCGTGCTTGTGACAATATCAGCACCCTTAAAATCTATGTAAACTTGTTATTTGTCCCGTGAAAGGAGCGAGGTCTATTGCTGGTTTTCAGTGTCAAGCCATTCAAAATAAAAATCAAAACCGTTCAATAGATAAGTCCAGAATCTGAGAAAAAAAAACAAGGTAAGTATGCAAAGACTCTCCCCGAAATAAGCCCTGAAATAAGGCACTTTTTAACCAACACGGTCGTCATGTAAATGTCGCGTCACGCAAAGGTTAAGAAACTCAAGCGTGGTCTATCACAAAACCAAGAACCCATTCTGAGCAAAAATGTTTATGGATATTAGTTTTCAGCTGCTCTTATACATCATGAAAGTAAAACTGATATCAGGAGGATCAATAGTTAACGTCATGTGAAAACCGGCAATTGATAGTCTTTTTAATTCAATGTTTTATAAAACTGAGTTCATATCATGGCCTGGTTTTCCTGGTAATAAGGTAGGAAAAGAATACTGTGAGTCTTTTGCTCTTCTAACTGAGGTTAGACTTTCGAGTCTTCTCGGATAAGGACGATAAACCGTACGCCCTGTCTCACAATACTGGAGTGGGACGTTAAAGAACCCACACATTGTTCGAAAAGAGTAGGGGACGTTGTCCCCGGTGTGATGGTTTATCACTTATTCTGTTCTGGGGGCACCTGTGTATTCTACTATTCTCTCTAATAAGACTGTGAACTGTGTGGCTGCAATTTGCGCCTAAATAAACAGTCTGGCAAAGTACCCCACAAAGTGTTGTAAAGCGCTTTGAGCATCGGGATAAAGCGCTATATAAATGTCGTATATTATTATTATTTATTATTTTGTCTTGTACGCACATAAATTGTAATAATTGATTTTATTCTTGCTGTCGTTAAGCCCTAGCCAGACGGACTCGCGAATAGTCGCGGCAGCTAGCCGCACGTTGAGTTGGGTTTCCAAACCCACTCGCAAGTTCGCTGCAAATACACGCAAGCCGCAAAAAGACCCATTGATCCCGCACAGAAATATCCTGTGTTTCATTGGCTAATAGGTTGCTATAACAACGAGTGAACATCACTCAACTTATGTTGACTTGGGTTGGGAGGCCTTGCTTCGACTTGCGTACAAATTTGATCTCGACCAAAGTGAGCGCAAGTCATCGCAGGTGCACGCACACATGCAAGGCCTAGTGAAACTGAGTCGCGAGGAGAGACCTTTTATGAGTCTGCGTTGACTGAAGCGTTGTCTGATATCATCGTAGCGGCCCAAGCTCACGATACTTTTATGCGAACGTTCAGCGAAACGTGACATATACGGCAGACACATACTATTACGCTGAACGTTCGCATAAAAGTAAAACAGAAAAGAATTTAAAAAAATCATAACTCCTTGCATCGTGAGCTTGGGCCGCCTGCGATCGTAGTAGAGATAGCATTTAATGCAATCTCTGCTAAATAAATAAATAAATTTCTGCTATTGTAATCCCCAGGCCTTTCCCCGATCGGTGCTTTGCTATGAATCGAAGGAATCTTTTGCACGAAATTATGAACAATCAGACAGAAAGTCACCCATCACTCATAAACATTTTTGTTTTTGGTTTGTTGTTGTTTGGTGTTGATTAATACTCGGATAAAAATCTAGGAAATTTAGAAACGGTAGCAAACGGTTCGTCGAATTTCCAAAGAAAGTTTCCAACAATCTAATTCAATTCTAATTCCAACAATCAATTTAAGTTTTGAAATGCATGCCACTGAACCATTTAATCAAAAATTTCCGGTCGGGGGCAAAAGTAATTGGAATAGACTAATTACACTTTTAACTTCACTAATTAAAGGGAACTACGACAAGTGCAATTTTTAAAGAACCATCAAGGTCGACCTGGTGAGACTCGTATACGTTCCCTGGAATTTTCAAGCCTCAAGTAAGTTAAAACGTCTTTTTCCTGGGGCCAAACAGCAATCAAAATCCCGGCAGCCCAGTTTGACGCAACGGTACCCAAAGCAAGGAATGGGAAAACACAAGAAAAGTTAGGAAAAAAAAAAGAAAAATTATTTTGACCTGTGTGAGAATGGAAAACACCACTTCCATTGTCATTTACGAGGACAGACGAAATTTACATATGAAGGAGACCGTGAATGAAACCCAGTGGCCGTATCATAATTGCTACAGACTTTTTTAACTGATAGCGTAGCATGAACAATTGTATAAAGAAGGGGACATTTTTAATCCACACATTCAATACGAGATGGAGCCACATCAGCCCTAGCTGGCTGTCATGCGGGTCCTCTTTCGGGTCACGTCCTCATGCGGGTCGAGTTGGAATTAAGAATGAAATTCCATTCAACTAAAAAAATCGAAAATGTAATTTGAAAACTGGAACAATTGGTACGGAAAGTTTGACGATAATCCGGAAATTTATGAGTTTCTGAGAAAGCGAACCATTTAACCATCCCGGGACTAAAATTATCTGGAACGGAAATTCCCTGTAAGAATTTTTAAATTAGGTATACCCCACAAAGTTGTCCTCTTTTACGGAAAGATAAAATTTCTGGAAAATCAAACCCGAATTTTTCACCGAAGGGAAAGCACCCATTGTTTTCAGGTGGGAGGAAAAGCAGAGGACTGGGCCTTGCGAACCACTTATGAGTTCAGGTCCAGGATTCGAACCCGCGCCACATTGGCGGCAGGGAGCGCCCTAATGACTGGCGCATTCCTGCTCTCCCAAAATAATCTATGATTTTGCTTTACTGATATGTACACAACACAATTGAAGTGGAAACTCTCAGTTTATTTCATCTAATTTGTGAACACAAGTTATTCAGTTTCTGTTTGTTGATTTTCATTTAGCTTTTCGTCTTCTTTGTTGTCTTCGGTTTGAAAATTCTGTTTGTATTTCTTTATAATTTTTCGTAGGAATCCTGACAGAAGTTTAATCAACCTGCACAGAAAGAAATGGAAAACACGAGTAAAAGAACATTGCAACGTGTGAACAGCTTCCCGACGAGCGCGAGAAAAAAAATTAGGCGAGGGAAAGAGCAGCCCGCCCTAGCAGAATTGTTTTCTGCCCTCGCCGAGAGCCTATTGGCAGGCCAGAACGTCGCAATAAGATAAAGCCATAACAAACTAGCAAACCTTTTTGCGATAAGTTTCATGTCCCTGTCTATTTATTTTACACTTACAGGTAAAATAGTCATTAAAATTAAAAAGATCGTGGAGCCAAAATTAGCTCGATCCCAGGCCTCTAGTGTTTGTGGAAGAGAGCTCTGGAAACTAACAAGATTTAAATGGATAAAGAAGTTAAGTTGTTACGCTGGAGTGTACCGTTTTATTTATAAAACAAATAATTGATGTAACCTACCTGCCATCTAAGTTGTATTTGCCAACTACAAACATCAAGATTGGAGTTAGTAATGACATTACTGTTGCCTTCAGGAGAGCTCGTCCCAGGCTGCTGTCTAGGAAATCTTCTTTCACGTGATACTCTTCCACCACGGTCTTAAATTGATCCTTACACAAAGAGTCGGCTAAATTCCAAGGGAAAAAAACAGCAACTAAACAAAAGCTCTCTCTATAACAGGAGGCAGCGATTTGACTATTCTTTAGTGCAGGAAATTTGTTTCAGTGTTACTACTTCAACCGGCCACTTGGAAAACAGTTAACCAATCAGAACGTTACTAGAGAACAAGGGATAGCGACCAATAACATTGAAGAATTTTTGTAACAAAACTGAAGACCCAGCAAAGTGCGAAGTGTTTCGGACGTCTCAGGAAACTTTGCCATTTATTGATTGGTCAGTTTCGAGCCTAAATCTTTTACGATTTTCAGCGGTTTTGGTTTAGTTGTCGTTAAATGAGTTTTCGAACAAAATTTTTCGAGCGAAATTGTAATCATTCGCCAGCAAGGATTGAATCACTTAGAGTATATATAGTGCAGGAGGGTAGATAGTACTAATGAATTCATGTCAAACAGACCCATCACTTGAGGTCGCGAGAAAGCTACTTGTCCATTATTCTCAGTTGACTTTTTGATTAGTTAGTTTCTTCTTGGTGGCTAAGCTCGAGTAGTCGCACTGTAACAGATCTTGTCTTAAAATATATTAAATTAAATTAGTTTGTAAAAAATGGAAACCTAATGGATTTATTTTTAACAGCTATTGAAGATTGAACAAAGTGGGCACCTGAGACTTGCGGAAAATAAAATTAAGCCAGTAACTCGTAATTACCTTCTGGACAGCCTTTCCTACCTACTGGACAGCCATTTTTACCTTCCGGGCAGCATTTCTTACCTATTGGACAGCCACTGATCGTTAACGTGTTCGAACATGTGTCATTCCATATTTCAGCACACATAAACTGGACATAACGAGCTGCCACAGGTGAAGTAAATTTGCACACAAAGATCCATTCGTTGTTCTTGTAGTAATATGACTGAAAAGTAAATTGGTAATAAATCATACTGAGCTATTTTAGCATAATTCTGATACTTGCACTAGCTCTATTTCGGCCTCGTCACTACCCCTGCGAGAGGCTTTAAAGTGGATAGAACATTTACTCAGGGCTGGTAAGCTAGGAGATGACAATGCATAACGCACCTTTGTGTCTTTGTGTCTCTTTTCAATTGTTTGTTGTTTAAAGAGAGATTAAAGGAAAAATCCTGTAATCTTTTTTGAGGTGGGTGAAAAATTATGAAGTTTGATTCTTGAGTTTATTAGCACTTAGCCAAGTATGAACATTGATTAATTCAGAACACCAAAGGGTTTGGAACCAGAGCAAATAAGCCAATAAATGTTTCCGTACGCGCCTTAGTGACAGGCACCAACAGCAAGTCATTAACATTTCGGGTAGTAGTTAGAAAATAAGAGTTCTAGGCCAGAACGGTCCGTGATCTTGGAACTTTGGACCACTTTGACCTTGGGAATTCATGCCACTTTGACATTGGGAACTCATACAAATTTGATTTGGGAGTTAGAAACCACTCAACTCCATTAATTCAGACATTTTTTAACAAAAAATCGTGTCCATTAAAATGAAGAAGTGTCGTCAATGCAAGCAAGATAAATCTGAAGCATTTTTTACGACAGATAAAGGAACATCCTTTACCAAGGCCATTAATATCTCCTTTCTCCAAGTTTGAGAATGTCTTTATTTCTCTTGAGTGCCATACTTTCGAGTCGTTATCACTCACGAGTTTCTGATACTCAACATCCGTGATAAAGACTGACAGATAATCGTCATAGCAGGAAGGTATCTCTTCTTTTGAAGGTTGACGCTTGTCTTTTCTTTCTAATAATTTTCTGCATTCTTTACAAGTTCCTTTATCTGTCGTAAAAAATTCTTCAGATTTATCATTCTTGCATTGACGACACTTCTTCATTTTAATGGACACGATGTTTAAAAGTGCCTGAATGTGTTCTTCTCAGAATTACACTCACCCGGACGATCACACTATACGAACTACTGATACTCCTAGGTTCAAACCATTTACTATGTGAATTAGTATAATTATAAGTGGTTCAAGGTGAAAATTTATATGAATTCCCAATGTCAAAGTGGCATGAATTCCCAAGGTCAAAGTGGTCAAAAGTCTCAAGGTCACGGACACGTTCTTGCCCATAACTTTCTTTTTCTAACTACTCTGGTCATATACAGGGAAATGAACGAAATGACACGCCACCAATTTTTTAATAGAGCTGGGGTTAATAAAAGAGTGATATGTGAGTGAATTAACTATTGCATTACATCATACGTACTTCAATTTCAAGACTTTCGCCGAAGTTTGTAAGTAGGGCGGGGTTATTACCACTCAATAGCAGAGCATGGTTTTTTGATTTTGCCATGAACTGATAACTGGAGATCAAACTACAAGACGGTAAATCAAAAACTGGCTGCTCGCTATAGATAGCAGTAAGGTCCTCTTCATTACACGTTATGCCCAGTTCTCTGAAGATGTGCCATTTAGTGTTGCACCATTGCTTATCTGAAAGGGAAAAAAATAGAAAAATATTTCTTGTTACTATCAAGTAAAAGTAAGTTTGTTTTTGTGAAATGGTGGAAAATTACCGAGGAATATATAAATAAATAGGCTAAACCTTATGAAAGTACTTCGGAATTATAGATTTCAGTGAGAATGTGAGGACGAGCACGTTGAGGATTGATGATCATGACGATGACGACGACGACGACGACGATGGGAGGAGGAGAGGAGGGAGGTGACGATGACAATGACGATGACGTTGACGATGACGGTTCGTTTGTTTTGTGCTCGTTTGGCTGTTCATTCCGAGATGTTCATTCCTCTGCCGTTCATTTGGTTTTAGGAAGTTTGGGCAAACCACAATGGCAACTGCAAACGAATACAATGGCTGTGCTCGTTGGTTATAATTCTTGCTACATTTCTTTGCCGTTCTCTATAAAACAACACGCCCGTGGAATGAACACATTCTGAGTATCCTGTTTGGGCAGGGTACATCAGTCTCTCAATTAAAGTTCGAAATGCTTTAAAACATAGCGAGGGCGGAGGTTCCTTTGCTTCTTTGCATTGAAATATCAAAGAAGGAATCCCCTCAGCGTTCGAGATTTTCCTTCGCTTTGTCAACAACACATAAACAAGACCTCCACGACAACATACACACAGAGCGCGAGTAATTAACTCCATATCTAGAACAACAAACAAGCGGTCCAAAATTGTGCTGCCCGCCTTGTTTCGTGCAAGCCGAAGTATGCACGTGCTACACCAATCCTCAGGGAAGTGCATTGGCTGCCTGTGGAAAGTCGTATCATTTTTAAAATTTTATTATTAGTTTATAAATCACTCAATAATTTGGCTCCTGCATATATTAACAGTCTTTTGAGGAATTATAAACCTAGTCGTAATCTAAGGTCGGTTGATCAGGGTCTTTTGACGGTTCCTAAGTCCAATCAAAGGACCTATGGGGATAGGGCATTTTCAGTTGCAGCACCAAAGCTCTGGAATTCCTTGCCCCTTGACATTAGGAATAGCGGATCGATCACTCTTTTTAAATGTAAATTAAAAACTTTTCTTTTTAAGAAATATTACTTATAATTTTTTTTACAACATTTTTAATTGTAGAATTGTGAAGTGCCATAGAGCAGCTAGTGTATATGGCGCTATATAAATGCTATAATTAATTTAATTAATTAATTAAAAAACAACTTCTATAGGTTACCTTGATGGCTCTAATAAGTATTTTGTCAAAAACGCCGTTCGACTGGCTGTTGTTATTTCCGAGTCTTACAAACTGCCCTCTATCAGAATCTCAAACGTAGCGACCTCAAAATTTTTATTTGCTCGCGCCCTCGACCCTAGTAATTTAGAAATTGGAAGATTTGTAAGCAGATCGATAACTTACCTAAACTGCAGCCATTGATCCTCAATCTGCTTAAAGTCAGGGATTTGCCACTTTCTTCTGGGTTGAACCGCACGTAGAGTGCAGGGATTGGTTCAGCCAAGATGCTGTAAAATCGCCATTCATCTTTCACAAACTTCATCTTTAAACAAAATTTTAACAACTACCTATAGTTAGTACTGTTCAGCCTGGCAAAGAAAAGAATCAGCTCCGATGGCGATGGCGGAACCTTTTAAGGCACAGACTATTCAACCAACTATTTTTTGGTTCAAATTCCGCATTTACGTGAATGTAGCAGATTTTACAGGTTCAAGGCGTTCGAAAGAACCATCTTCATCGCTATTAAAAAATAGTGGGTAATTTAATTTGTTTTTAGAATTGAGACCACAGTTTTGAGCTACGTCCACAAAGCAAGATTCTGGTACCTTTAGCGGCTTGCAAACGTTTTGACGATTACCCTCACCCTTTCTATAGGGGTGTCTACCCCCCAGATTTGTGTATAACATACCTCAACTTTGATTGTCCCGTCATATTCCTGTAATCGCTCAGAGTTTTTACCGCTAGTCAACATTTTGTGGCGCATTGTTCCATTAGAAGTAAACTGGTAGCTGGTAATTAAACTGCAAGTTGATAACTTTTTTATATCTTCATATTTGTTGGAAAGGGAATTCTCAAGATCATGGCACAAAACGTCATCGGATTTGAATGTTCCAGGGTTGCATCTGGACTCGACTGGAAGAAAAATTACAACATAATGAGAACATTAATTAACTTATCTCGCTATTTACTAATGTTTAGAGCCTTTACTTTAGTGTCGAAAAGTTTTGTAATGCCATGCATATGTAATTTTGCATTACTATGCTGCACCATTGGCTTAAAAAAACCCTCGCCACTTTTGATCCAATCAATAGTTAAACCAAAACCAATCGAAACTCACTTGCACGTGCTTGGCGTATATATCTGAACTGAACTACTTCAATCTACATTTGATGTGCGACAAGATGACATCAAAACGTCATGTTGAATTATAGCGTTTATTTTTCTATTGTTATTATTTCTTTTAGAGCGATAACTTTGGTTCATTTGAGTAAGTAAAACAAAACCAGAGTGAAAACTTTGGTTTTCTCTTTCGCCTTTGAACTGAAAAGCTCTGTAACGTCTCTGTATACATCTCTGTATCCAGCACGAGTTGACCTTTTCGGCGATACGGCTTCCATTTTAAATTCTACTGTTTCAAATAGCTATTATGGGATGCTAAGTGGGGCAAATTAGTAAGTATTTGTCCCCTGAGCATTCCATAATAGCTATTTGAAACAACAGAATTCAGCATGGCCGCCGTATCGCCGAAATGTTCGATGACGCAAAGATGTGTGTCTTACCAAGTGTACAGCCACTCACTACTAAATCATTCAAACACTTTGAATCTTTAACTTGATCAGCGTTAAACCGCATAAAGCGAGCGACGACTGGTTCAGGAAAGAAGTAATGAGCTCGCCAGGCACCTTCAGAGTTGCTTTCAATATTACTTGACTGAAGAAACAAAGCAGAAAGAAATGTGAGCAAATGCATTCGAAATGTAAACAACAAAATTAATCTTACTACTCTAGGAAATGCCAGACCAACAATTTCAAAAAGTGAACTAATTGTTACATTTAGAAAGATGAGGACGGAATTAAGAGAAGATAAAGAAAACACAAAGCACTGGGCAGAAAAATTATCTTCTATGTGTTTATCCTAGGTTTACTTGAAAAAGAAGTGTTGTCATTTCTCTGCATGACTGATTTACATGAGTTGCCATGGCTTCTGACCAGTCGAAAGGCGAAAAAGATGTCTTTGAAAAGCTTTTTCAAAGCCTCCTTTTCATTTCTATTCGCGCATTCAAACTTACGTTAATGTAAACATACCTTCATTTTACCATCACCCATATATTCCTCCAATGACGAGCTGTCGTTAGAACTAGTGATGTAGAGTTTGTGTGGCCTGGGCGAGTGAGTTTCGAAACTATAACTCGTGATAACACTGCACGGAGACAACTCTTCAACAGAATGATTCTGATATATGGAACCATGTTTTTCCTCGCTATAACATAGCACATCTACTCAGAAAGAACAAGAAAAGTTATTTGTGTCCATAATACTTGCTTAAGATGCTATTTTCAAGGTTAACTCTCTAGGCGTTTTATTTTTTTATATTCGCTAATTGCACACGACCCATAATCCCTTGCGTTGTTGGGGGTAACCAGTAGAAGAAATGTATGGTATCATGACAAAAATTAGTTTGGTGAGCTCGGAAAACCAGCTACTAATGCTTAAAAATGCACCAGAATTTACCAAAATCATGAGAGGAGAAATTTGTACTAGTTTATAACTAAATGTAGAGAAATTTTTTTTGTCCATACATCGTCTGTAAAATTACAAGACGATGTATGGACAAAAAATTCTCTACATTTAGTTATAAACTAGCACAAATTTCTCCTCTCATGATTTTGGTAAATTCTGGTGCATTTTTAAGTATTAGTAGCTGGTTTTGCGAGCTCACCAAACTAATTTTTGTCATGATACCATACATTTATTCTAATGGTTACCCCCCAAAATCGCAAAGGATTAGGGGTATGTGCAAGTAGCGAATAAAAAAAATGAAAGAAAATGGGATATTTTTGTGTAACTAACTTTTTATTCTTATAAACAGGATCTTAAAACTAGTTATTGGTCTCATAGCGACTGCCTTGTTGAATATTCTCATATCATAGTTTTCTTTCTAGGTAGTAGTAAAATAGCATTGAATATACCATCAGAGTTTCAAACTTGAAACCCTTTATCTTTCAAGACCGAACGCTGATCTCCCAGCCTAGGCAGTTATCTAAAATTAATCTAAATGGACCAGACATAGTTGTGAATTAAACAAAAAAAATACCAAACACTCAACCAGGTAACAGATACATGTATGTAAATTGGAAGTAATTAAAAAAACCTTATTCTTTATATTCTATTTAGTCTGTGTAATTACTAAGAATTTGACATACATTTTGTTTTTTCACTTTAGTAAGTCGTCAGTTAAATTGGCGCAGATTTCACCAAATGAGGATATACCTACCAATCTTCCAACTTCTAGAGTAATTCTCGGCTTTCTGGTTTTCGTTAAACTTCAGTTTTCGAACAGTACAGAATCCTGAGATACAACGAATAAAATGGCTTCACTATACTGACACGAGGAAAAAATTACCATGAGCGCGTCCATGCCACGTTATTTTTGAACTCCCCGCAACACCCTTTTAGAGGCTCCATAGGTAAATCAAAGGCTCCATTGGACCGCCTCCTAAGTTCATGGAAGGACTACGTCATCAATGACGAGCGTAGTGACCAATCAGGCTGGAGCTTTTCTCTTTTCGTAACTTTAAGCGAGTATATTCCACTCTGGATGGCATGTTACGGTCTATGGCAGGGTTACCCCCCAGCATTAAATTTGCCGGCATCCATTTATACACCCAGAAGTACTGTAAGAGTAAACTGCCCTCCCCAATAACACGACATAAAGCTACATAATGTGGTCGACCGGTCAGGGCTTCAACCCGAAACACTCGTGCGCACCCACCAACCATGAGGCCACCACGCCCGTCTCACTTGTCTCCACAGCCAGTACTAAGGGATGCTATCAAAGCGATTTTGCTATATTTTTTGTCAATGCAGTGTTAAAAGGATGATTGAGTTTCTTCACTCGTGCACAAAATTCTCTTAGAATACGTACTACGATTAAGATATCACGTGAACAGTTAAAGGGGGAATTGTAATTCGTTTTAAGCTACTGTCCCAAGACACGAGCATAGAATTTGGAAACGTCTGCCTGACTCTTTCAATTATGACAACATAACTATGTACATGTGCAACTATTTATAACTTAACAAATCGAATGTGGTTTAGCGTGGTAAGTACTCTTAAATCGACAACGATGCGCGTCATCACAGTGGTCAAAATGTTGTGAGTCCGCAACAAATTTTGACCACTGTGGTGACGCGTATCGTTGTCGATAAGAGTACATACCACGCTAAACCACACTCGATTTGCTTTTTACCACAATATCAAAGATAACGATTAAATCTATGTCAAGCAAGATTTGTTTGCAACTCGGACTTGAAAGTGCACGCGCTGCACTATGCAAATGAGCTACTTGTACGCGTCAGACTTTCCTTTCAAAAACTTTTGCACCCTCAACATGCAGAAACAGTAAGAAAAAAATGTTTGGGAAAAGAGTAATGACGCGTACTCGTTGTCGATAAGAGTACAGACCACGCTAAACAACATTTCGATTTGTTTTTTAGCACAATTTCAAAGTCAAAGAACTGTTTTTTTCAGAGCGCGAGGTTGAGCGCGAGCTGAAAATGGCATTACGTGACATATTGACGTATGTAGCTCTGTCTGTACTCTTATCGACAACGGCAAATTAGCCAATCAGATTGCGAGATTAGTAGCAATTGTGGTAAAAAATCCTTTTGCAAACTCAGCGCACTTATATATTTTCTTTCGGTAAAGCTAGACCATTGTAGTTAGTTACTATTGGAAATATGTCTTGTAGGTTTCTGACTTTTTGAGGTCATGACGATAGAAGTGTCCCTCTAACATCGCTTAACGTGTTTTCACGAGTTAGATATCTCCTTTAACCCTTACACAAAACAAACTTGGGCTGCCTGTGCTTCATCCAGGGAAAAAAATACAAACCTACTAATGCCCACCATGCTCAGTATTAACAGTTTCATTTAAACGATCAATAAAGATTGATTGATTACTTGCTTGATTGAACTGGAGACGTTTGAAAAAAATAGTTAAAAAAAAGGGCTCTTTTTGTAGCACTCGACACGAATAGAGGACGTCAAGGAGCGATCTCCGGTTGCCCATATTTCCCCCTCCAAGACATCGATACATGTACCCCTTAACAATTCGCTACTTGCACATACCCATAATCCTTTGCGTCGTTGGTGGGTAACCATTAGAATAAATGTATGGCATCATGACAAAAATTAGTTCGGTGAGCTCGCAAAACCAGCTGCTAATGCTTAAAAATGCACCAGAATTTACCAAAATCATGATAGGAGAAATTTGTACTAGTTTATAACTAAATATAGAGAATTTTTTTTTGTCCATACATCGTCTTGTAATTTTACAGACGATGTATGGACAAAAAAAGAAATTTCTCCTATCATGATTTTGATAAATTCTGGTGCATTTTTAAGCATTAGTAGCTGGTTTTGCGAGCTCACCGAACTAATTTTTGTCATGATACCATACATTTATTCTACTGCTTACCCCCCAACAACGCAAGGGATTATGGGTCATGTGCAAGTTGCGAATGAACTTAATTATTCTTCGTCACACCTGTATTGTCAGTGGGCTCTTCGACCTCATCCGTGTTGTTTTTAGCGTACATTGTAGGAAACTCTTCTTCTTCTTCTTCTTCTTGGCTCACTTCTTGGCCTTTTAAACAAATAAATGCAAGGAACGATAAAAACGCGTGAGAAACTGGCCATATATTTCAAAAGTAAAAAGGGTAAATAGGGAAGACTGAAAAGCCAGGCGTCAAGAGACAAAAGTGTAAGATTCAGAGAATAAAAACGATCTCCAATTTCGGCTTGCAAAGCACTCAAAATGTAACAACAACAAAAGGATGTATGGTTGAAAAGGCTTTCACTGCAGATATCAAAGAGTACAGACTTAAGTTAGAATCACTTTGTAGAGTATAAAATATTGCCGACAGACCTACACAAGAGTTCTACTCGGAAGCTTTAATGTGAATAGTCACACAGAGATATGCAGCATGATTAACAGTACCACCTGAAAGTACTGCTCAATAACTTTCATTGGAATGGAAAGTACTGCTCTAGCTTTCATTTTGTACAGCATAATAAGCAAAACTACATGAAAATACTGCCCAATAACTTTCATTTGAATGGTCACACACTAGGGTTTCATCCACAGACTTAAAAGTTAAAACCACCTTGTACAGAAAGTACAGCTCATTAGCATTCATTTGAGTGCTCGCATCCTACAGCTTCACATGATTGATGTTAAATTCTGGAACTGGTCTTATTAAACTTGCATGAGTATTTGCTCTGAGAGCGAAACGCTTCAGTAGATATCAACTTTCAAAATTCAACTTCTAGCTTTACAAAAACATTTTAGAAAAAAGTCAAGCTACCACAAATCTTTCACCTTGGCCCTCCTGTACATGAAATGTGACAGTCGCCTTGCAGCCTTTTTTCTCCGTTTCAACAACGTAGATTCCAAAGTGCCTCCAGTCTACCGAACTAATCACGAGGGTTTCTGATATTATGTCCTTTGTTAGATTTCGTTGAAATGCCAAATCCGGGTCATCAGGAATTTCAGGAATCTCCAGCGCGTCGTAAGTCCAGGTAGTTTTCAAGCCTCTTTCAGTCTCCACTGACAGAGAAATTTCATCGCCTGGCAGAGTGGATATTTGTATAGGCGATTTGGCGATAAGGAATGCTTGTCCTGTGGAGCAAGGCTTACATATCAGCTAAATTAAGATTAAAATATTTGAAAACCAGCTTA
>OZ026605.1:27335897-27355897 GCA_964020085.1 Micromussa lordhowensis | reverse complement strand
GTTTTGGTTGGTAGATGCCGAACGGGGTCTCCACACGATTGACCGTTTCGCTTCCTATTATAACGCTTAGCTTCCGTACGGTGTTTCAACGGCCAAGTTTGCTTAGTAGTAGCACCGTACAGGCGATTGCTACGCACTTTGCCTCAAGCGCTTCACTTTCCGATCTTCGTTTTTTATTTATTCTTTTAGTTTGTTTTGCAGACTTTTTTCGCATTGACGAGATTGGGAATATAGCACTTCGTGATGTCTTTATACATAGTGATCATATGTCAGTTTATGTGCCTCAGCCCAAAAACGAGCAGTATCGGGAAGGCGACACTGCTTTTCTCGCTAGAACCGGCAAGGTTACTTGTCCTGTAGCTGTGACCGAGCGGTTGATTAAGCTTTTGCCACAGTCTTCCTCTGCGTTCCCATCAGTTCTCAGAATTGTACAGTGCGCTTTCCCGTATTACGAGCACGCACTAATACATAGAGTCCTGGCGGCGGACGTAAGATGTGCCTGGCCCGTCCCAGATATCTTGTCCTTTTTTCACTACGACGTGTTTTGGGGCAGGTTTTCTCTGGCCACCCTGGTACGCCTACATGTACCTTTAGTTTAACGGCCTTTGCTGTAGCTATGTTCATTTTTTGACTAAGGCGATATCCAATATTCTCCAGTATTTGTTGTTTTCGACTAGGAATATTTCTACTCCCCTCTGGATGGGATGCCAGTCCATCGCAGGGTTACCCCCAGCATTAAATTTGCTGGTACCCATTTATACACCTGGGTGGAGAGAGGCACCGTGAGAGTAAAGTGTCTTGCCCAAGAACACAAGGCAATGTCCCCGGCCAGGGCTCGAACCCGGAGCGTTCGCTCCGGAGTCGAGCGCACTAACCATGAGTCCACCGCATCTCCTAATTACTTAGGAGGTAAGCATAATTATCTAATGCGGAGCATGTCGAAAGCGAATTTCACTTAAATCTATCAGGGCCTAGGCAAAGACATGGGCATTTTAGAGCCACAAATTGGAACACAGCACATCGCACCTATTTTCGATGTGTTCATCAAGGCACGCATCTTCACAAACACACATCTTCAAAACCATCAATACGTGAACAATCCAGATGTTTTATTACAAGAAATTTGTTTTCGTGCTCCGCCTATTTACATATTACCACAACCATACCAGGAATGAGTGTACAAGTTGATATCATTAACATTCATCTAAGTAAATAATCGATCGCTGCATACATCAGTGCTTAATACTATTGTCTCTTGCAAAGTTACAATGCATCTTTCAAGTGCTAGTAAAATATCCATTTATTAAAATCAATGAATGTGCTTTGATTTTTTTCAACTTATAGAATATTATGCCAAGTTGACGTATTTAGATACAATTGATTATTAATATTAAACGTTCAGCTAAATAATGTTCGTGTCCCTGCAATTAATATCTCTCTTTCTTTGGTTTCTTGCCATCTTATTTATTCCAAAGGAGATCAGTTTCATGCAATAGGTCATTTTCGCATTCTCGGCCGGTTATTGCAGGGAGCCTTATCAAATGCAAATGGGATTAATCTCTTTTTGATGATGTTTTCCAATATGAGCCTCTATTGCGAGCTAGGTCCAGTCCAATACCGACGATACGAATATGAATATAGAGAAACTGCTGACTAAACGGGCTACTGGTGACGTAATCAAAGCAAATAGAGAACAGACGGTAGGGACATGATCACTCAATAGGCCATTTCCGAATTATCTTTAGCCTCTTTCTCAAAGCGAGTCTTGTTGCACATCTTTTCATATGAAAATGAGATTTCATTCACAAGCAAATTAAACTTATTCTCATATGAATGGTTGTGCACCAAGCCTCGCTTTAAAAGAGAGGCTTTAAGTAACTCGGAAATGGTCTTTTGAAGATTGCCTTGTTACTTGAAAACTCTCTCAAGGAGCAAGCGTATGCTACTTTGTGTGCTGTGACGAAACCAGCAATCAACTCTCATCTCTAGAATCATTGAAAGACAGATATTACAACAAGGATGTGTCGTCAAGTTAAGAGATGAATAATACATGCGTAATTTCAATCAAAATATTCGCAATCCTGTTCATGTAGATAAGTGTTTTTCAAGACATACTGACCTTGATGTTTTTTAAGTAATTTAAGTGCCCACTAAATTCTAGTAAAGTAAAGCAAATTAAAGTCAGCTTTACATAAACAAAGTAGCCGTATCAGCATAAGATTTATATCGAAAAGAGCCTTGACCATTACAATAAAGGAAGTCAGCGGGTTTCCTCGTCATAACCATCGCTGATTTATCCTATTCGCCTGCAAATACAGCCTCCTTCATTATCGTTCCAGACCGACAACGCCTGTGCCGGAAAAGAGATTGGAGATAAAGTTTATGCCATCATAGTGAAAATTTAAGCTATAAATCGAATCAAACCATGCAGCCAAGTGCAACGAGAGGCCGCTTCATTTACAGGCTATTATTCTGGAAGTATTAGCTGGCAAAAGCAATTAGTCACACCGCTCATTCTGACTCATGGCCACTTTAAATCACTGCACTGCTGTCGAGTACTGCAATAAGCGGTTATTTCATGTAAAGATTTTGGTGTTCCAAGTCTGTTTATCATTGCGGAAACATCCAAGTGATTTCTATACTAATCGTATCTATAACAAAATTCTCGAACGTGATTGGTTCTCCGCGCTCCTATTTGTCACGTAATCGGCGCCCGATCACGTGGGTGTCCAATTACAGGTGTCCGATTTGAACTTTTTGTAATCGGACACCTGTAATTGGATACCCACGTGATTTTCACGTGAGTTACACGCGCTTTAATGGTTTCCTTAGCAAAGTTTTCTACAGTTTTCAAAACTTAGGAAAAGCGCTACAGACGTTTTCGCTCAAAAGAAGTTCTCAAAAGACAGTTTTAATTTCGAAATTTGTTATAGATACGATTAATTAGTAATTGGACCTCGTGTCGTACAATTCAGGGAGTAATCGTGCTCGTAATTTCAAATCGGCCTCGCGCTTCGCGCTCGTCCGATTTTGAAATTACTCGCTCGATTACTCCCTGAATTGCACTCCACTCGGTCCAACTACTATTACTTAGTACTGAAGTGCTTCAAGTTTTGATTTGTCGCGAAATTCGGGTTATATAGAATGCCGAAATTGACTGCATCTCTTACCTTAAGCTAAACACTATGCATCGCTCTGAGAACTTGGTAGGACACGCAGTACTCTTCCGTCCATGATGAAGTCATCATTATCACTTGAACTTTCTTCAGTGCTCTGGTCTGATTCTGGTATGAATATCAAGGTGCTATCAGCAAATATATCCATAGGGGTAGAAGCTTTGGTGCGCTCAGGAACCTCGGCATCAGGCAAGCTACTGGGTGGTAACGGACTGCTGGCGAAGTCATCATCCTCTTCTTCTTGCAAAACGTCCTTCTCAGTGTCGCCACGTTGTGATCCAGATTTCTCAATACTGTCCTCTGTATCTTCGTATTCTTCTGCTATTAGTGGAGGAACACTCCTTGTCGAAATTGAGCTCTTCCTACCATGGAGCGTCACGAGATCGCTGGCGATGTCTTCTGCGTCTCCGTAAACGTCTGCAAATGAAGGAGATGCACTGTTCAACGAAACTGCGCTGTTCATAACTGTACTGCCGGTATGGTAACTTGAGCCATTCTGCTCACTGTTTTTTAGACTTTCTTCCACTAATTCTAGTTCCTCCTCCCACTCTACTTCCTCGTTTTCTTCTTCATCTTTTTCTCTTTCTTCTTCAACTTTTTCAGGTTCGTCTACACCATCCTCCAAAACGTCCTTTATTTCGTCCTTTAGGCTTTTTAGCTCCCACACTTTCGGAACGTGTTCTCCCAGGTTCTCTTGGGTAAGCTCATCATCTGATTCTGGATCTTCAGTTTCAGAATCTTCGTTACGCGACATCCTGCTTGTAGACATCACGGATGTAGCTTCAGACTCAATTCTCCTTTTCATCCGCGAGGCGGCAATCATTCTGTCTAATTCGTGTTCAGAATACTTATCTACAACTGCGTTCATTGCTTCTATTCCGTCGCACAAATCATCTTCCAAGATTTCAGCATCGGAGTTTAGAACGAGTGACATTACTTTGCTCTTCTTTCTTGACCATTTCTTTGGTTGAAACCACCTCAACTGACGGACGTCTTCGTCGCACAGGGTTCGCATGAAGAACATAGTGGACTCGGCTTTTTCTTCTATTGTTTCTACTTTCTTTTCTAATTCGCTCTTCGGCCAGCTGTACTCAGGTCGAATGGGTGGCTCCACAAAGAGACCAACAAACGCTTTAATACGGTTGGAAATAAATTGTACGATTTCATATTCATTCCCTTGTTTTTCAGAGTCGTAACGAACTTCGTTAAAACTGTCACAGAGAATTCCAATAAACATGTTGATGATTATGAACTGGAAAAGTACCATGAAGGTAAAGAAGACTGCAGGACCGATAATGGCGCTGACGTCGACCAAATCATAAAACGCAAAGTTTCCAAGTACCATTGACATCATGGAAACCATGCATCTCATAAAAGAGCGATAATCTTCAAGTACAGGGCCAAAGACGAGGTAAACTAAGAAGCAGTACGCCAGAAATATCACCAGAAACATTAACATAAAGCTCGCAAGCTTATTGGCGCTGACTTTCATTGTACTGGACAAAACGGACACCTTTCTGTTAAATCTTAACATTCGCAGGAATTTCAGGTTGATGAGCAACACGACCAGTGCGACCATAGCATTGAGCGCTTCATCCAGGAGAACCACGTACTGAAAGCTGACAAATTTAGAGCGATCTTCCCGTAGCTTTCCAACAGCGGAGTTCAGAAAGACCAGGCGAGCGAAATACAGTGACAGAGATGTTATTGACAAGGCCGTAATAGCTATATCGATGACGTTCCACGTTTTCTTCCAAAATGATTTTCTTTCTCTCCACAGTCTCTTTCCATCTCGTAAGATCCAGTTTAAAAGTAGGAAAGCGAAAATAACTTCGCATGTCATGAGGGCAGCTGAGAAGTTTCCAATATATCTATAAGCCCGGATCGTTTGAATATTGACAAAAGTTTGACCACCGCCAGTCGGTAACTCTTCGTACAGCAAAGTCACCACACACAAGAGGTTGATGTTGATGTTATAAATACTTAACTCGGTGAACAACGCTCTGGTGTATCTATCAATCCAGTCGTTGGCTTTCAGGTCGTTCAGTTCATTTAAAGCTGTGACTTCATCAGGCCCAAGTTCGATGATAAAACCTCCTCCCCGATATGAAGCCATTTTTCCCACATATGGAAAACTGCTGGCTTCTATAACGCTTTGATATTGCCACGGGGATGTAGGCTCTATTTCTCGGGTTTCTTTGCTTTCGGTAGCGTTTCCCTGTGATTCAATTGACCATCCTATGCTGAAGCTCCTTCTTTCCTCCTCCGACCAGGAGTAAAAGTCGTTACACTCTGTTATGTACTCGGAGAAACTCTTTGGAACTTGGCATGTATCTGTTAACAAAGATAGAAAATAATGTAATTATAAACGTCGGTTATTAAAACGCCTCCTACAAGCGATACTAATCGATAGCACCGGTTTTGCTCTCGTCGATCTCGAAATTCGTGTGAACACTCTATCCAGGCTTCCAATAGCTGTACACCTTCCACAGCTGGACACAAGTCAAGATCACGCTAAATTGTTAACCTCCTATCAGAAAACACTTTTCCTATACCGACGGCGTATCTGATCTCAAAATTGTTCTCTTACGGCATGTTTAAGTTCACTTTTCTTACAAGCAGACACTAAATCGAATTGATTCGTTTTGCTAAAAATTTAGCCTTGATGAACAAAAATCGTTTTTTAATCTAGTTATAGCTTCAATGCATGCACATCTTAAACCCTTAATTCAAGGGGAGCTCAACGTCGACCGTGAAGAGTTTAAAAAGAGACAAGCTAATGTTAAGAATGAATTACTCAACTGCAATATTTCTTAGAAGCTAAACAAAAAAACTAACGAGTTCATTCATTGGTTGAGACAGAATCACCCATTTTAAGTGTCGATGTAAAGTTGAGTGTTTTAGAATCGCCCTGGAGTTGACCAGTAAGATTTAAAGAGAATGCAGAAGAAAACAACGATCACCTTTCTTCGTCCTGATTTGCCTGATGCGGCCAACTCCTAAAACGTTAGAAACTTCTCCACTCTTGATAATCCCTACATATGGGTATTCGTGCGACGCAGTTGAAGGGAAAAGACTTTCATGTAAGGTTGTTGTTGCCCAGTCCCAAAACAGCTCTCTTCTGTTCACCTGCAAAGTAATATATAGAATGGGTTATTAGCCAAAATAACACTGGGCCAGTGATCCACATCTCCAACGGCCTTTTCAGTACCAATGACAACTGAATCTGTCTGTCTGTCTCAGGTAGGTATTCTTTATTTATCCCCGCGGTATCAATTCACATTAAACATGCTCTTCCATCGAGCCCTGCTTAGCTAACTAATTGAATTATCTAATGTAACCAAATTAATTATCTGTACAGAATTATACTAAAAACTATAAAAACTATCCAGTATAATTAGTAGCTATAGTGATTTATTTTTAATTATATCAAATATTTAAAAGAGTTAAGATGCCTGTCTAAAGCGCTGAGCTCTCAGTCAGTCTGTCTGTCGGTTTAAGTTGTATATGTATTTAAGTTGTTGTGTATGTGTCATGGTGTCAATTCGGTAACTTCAGTGTGGGAATTTAAAGATATTCTGTGAGCGTGCAAGGCTATGGATTGGAATGTACTTCAAATCTCTTTTTGGATTAAGCACATTTTTTTCAGTAGTGACCAAATGGGACAGCTTTTCTTCCATTATAAAAGATCAAATCTCTTGTTCTTTATGACGAATCGAGCAGTTACCTCTAAGGACAGCTACCTCTAAAGACAGTAGTCTATAACATGTTATTGCAATAGCAGACTTAGCAAAATTACTGTGAGAACAATGTTTCTAAATTTACAGGGCTAATAAGAATATTAAAAAAAAATGCTTATCAGAAATCATTTTATCTTACCACATCAAATGAAATCATGATTGCATCTCCAGCGACTAAGACGTTCTTAACCTCGTTGCTCATTGCAAAAGATCTGTTATCGTGGTTTCCATAGGCAACAGTCAGAACAACACCAACAATCAAGAAATGCGCGATGATCTCTTTTATAATGGCTTTCATCTCGCATTGTTTTAATCGTAGTCTTCTTGCAGCTTCCAGCTTCTTTGCGTCCGGTGGTTTGCTTTGCAAGCTGATATTTCGTGGTTCTCTCTCAGTACCTGTTTCAATAAACTCTTCGTCAGCATTCAAGGCAGGATCGGGAGCCTCCTCTTGCTCTTCTTCTTTATTCGGATCTTTTATTATCAACGCGAAGAAAGCTGCAATAAGAAGTACCTTGAATGGTTGGATGACGACTACAGACTGGAAAAATGACACCAGCATTGACGTAAGCCATTTCTCTGACTTTTCTTTCCCAAAGGTGAAGCCATATAGTATGCAGAAGAAACCACATGTCAAAGACGAAACAGCCACCAAAACATAGGCAATGTAGATACACCAATAAGGGAACAAGAACTTCTTTTTAGATTTCTTTCGTTCATAATCCGAGTCGTCGTCCTTCTTTATGATGCTTAAAAGAGTCTTCCAGTTGAAAACCTTTTTGACAGAGTTATCGCGACTGTCTTCGGTCGAGTCAATGTAGGCCACTTGTGACTTGGTGTCGACGTTTCCAGAGGACCCAGCGTCTGTCAAATCTGGGTTGGAGTAGTTTGTTTCTTCCTCGACTTGTTCATATTTCTTAGATTTGTCATCCTTTGGCTTCAGCTTGCGAAAAATCGACACAATGATCATATTCACCGGCAGTACCACGAAACTACTCTGTACACCAATCATTATTTGTTTCACACTGAAAATAAACGGCCCGATATGTATTGACTGGTCTGCAGTTGAATTATCATCAGCCCCAGCTTGATAGAACATTAAGTTTGCCAGCATTGTGGTTAGCATCAAAGAGAGGCAACAGGACAACCGCTGGACACGAGTAAATGTGCTCTTCGGTGGGCGCGTAAACACTGAAAGCCAAAGATGCCCATCTAGCAGATTCTTCCTGGTGGCGTTTACAAACAAGATATTAAACTTGGTCAGTTCCTCTGTTGTTGCTTGTTTAAGTCTGCGATCAACTGCGCCGTCTCCTTCCTCAACAGCAAGCCATCGATCGCACACAAACCACCATTTGGATTCTGTCTGTAGGTCCCGGATGAGCACGCGAAATAGGTACCATGCGGGACATTTCCCTGCATTGTTGTGCCAGATATGAATCTCTTTGACGCTTCCGAGGGACTGGGGCACTGTTAACAGAAACTGGTCAATTTCTCCACGTCCAAATTTGTGGCGTTTTGGATCTTTTAACATCCGGGGCTCACTATCGCCTAAGGAGCCAATCAACTGAATAAATACGTCAGCGGTTGTTCTAGACTTTTGTTGGAATCCGGTCTGCAGAGTGATCTCATAGCCATAGGTGTCACGTGGGTCATTTGAGAGAAGAGGAGTGACACCCACCTACAACACAAATGAAATTCAAAGTAATAGTACAATAGGTGGTCATCGTTACGGCAAGTTGCCTGACTCATTATTTCTAGTCTGGCCAAGTTTTTCATTAGATTTACATACTTGGATATTTCGTATCTGTAGTGCCACATGTGTTTTTTTAGATATTGCAATACCCATAACGTTTAAAGCAATTTAAAGAAAAGATTAGTTGGATTGCATATTTTTGTTACGTTCGGCGTCAACATTTCAGTTTCGATCTGCCATGGTGTAATGTTTGCAAATTTGGTATGTAAAAAATAATATATCATTTTTATAAGAAAAAATAATAAACTTTCTATTTACAATGCTAAATTAAAAAAAGTTTAAATTAGTAAAGAAAAAGACTACATATAATCATAATTGAAAAAAGTACACTATTTATTCTACATTTTTCTCTTCGTTTCAGTAAATAAAAACGCTCTTTATACTTCTAGTTCACCCTATATGATTATTACAGGAAAGTACGGTTACTACTTTACTGTACTTCTCAAAGAGGTAGTCATCTGATGAGAATTTGTACATGTGACATGGCCAAAGATCATGGCCAAAGATCATAACTGAAACTAAAATTACCTTTTCCAAGTCCTTCTTATCTCTCCATCGCGCCCAAATCGCTCCCACAAAATACAAGCCAAATATGGTGAGAACTGTGGCAAACACAATGGGGTTTGATGCGATATCACTGAAACCTTTGAAGGCCTTGTCAAAGTCGATTGGATTCGGAGCAACCAAGAAGCCGCCACCAAAATTCGTCAAGTGTGTGCAGTGGCAAACCGTTGAAAAGTAGGTGGTTTCAGGTGTAACCTGTTGTAAATAACAACAGTTACAATAAACAACTTCATTTAAAACCGCCTATAGTTAGCTCAATGAGTTTCTTTTTTAGGGGGTGGGGGGGGGGGGGTCATAACAATTTTTATTAGAATGAGTTGGTAGAGCGCCAGACTGCTGTGAGGGAGGTTGAGGGTTTGATCCCCAAACCGGACCAACACTCAGGGACTTATAATTACATCTGCAAATGATTAGACGTCATCTTGGATAAGGACTATAAATGCCCCGGCTCCTGCATTCTCAGTGTTACATGGTTAACAGGGTATATTAAAGAACCCACACACTTATCGCAAAGAGTAGGGCACGGAGTTCCCGGTGTTGTGCTCTAGCCTTGTCACACGGGTAGGTGCTTCACATAGGGTTAATCCCATTGCGCCTATTCCCCTAGGATAGAATTGTCCAAGAAAAATTGACAAAATAGTGGCTCAAAGGATATCAACAATTTACAAATTGGTTTTTAATACGTCCCCGCTGGAAGTTTTGCGTATGGTTGTTAACTGTCACGTTTGACGATTTATTTAAGAGTTCATTACTCATAGAAAAGTTATATGCTTCAAACGCTACTGGTTGTGTAACTTAGAAGGTTCAGGAGATGTTCAAAAGTGATAGAAATTTTCTCAGTTGCCATTTACCTGTGTCTTGCTTTGAAAATGTACTCTGAGAGATACTGTAATAAGTAGCAACTGACAGATCCTGAACTGAACTCCAAGCGTTTCCAAAACACGACGCATTACCCCCAAACACGTTTTCGAATTGATAAAGTCCCATCCCCGGGTGTGCTTGAAGAAAAAATGGTGAACGTTTTACCCCCTTAAATTACTTACTTCGCAACCAGATACTTTCCATTTCTCTTCCAGCTCGTCCCAGAAATTGCAAGACGAAAGAAAAGAGAACAACTTGTAGTTCGTTCCAGAGCATTTCTCGTCTGTCCGCGACTCATCGTGACGCGTTAAATACAAACCCAAATAGTAAACTCCTTTGTCCGAGCTGGAACGATTTAACTGAAAATTGGAAACAGACAATGGGAAACCTTCCCTCCAATCGGCAATGCCAGAGATCACCCTCATGGTCCAGTTGAAGTCAAACGCCTCCGTTGTTGGAAATTTATCTTTACGAAGAAAGATCTTAAACTCGTGGGTACAATTAACAGCCTCGGGATACACAACAACGTTGATTGAATAATTGTAATCAATGTGTATTTTATGTGTTGTCATTGTGTTCTCCTCGATCGTAAAATTACCCGCCTGTGGTAACTCGCCAGCCTCGTCTCGTGGAACAGTTATGGCAATAGGATGCTGCAGACGCGTGACACTAACAGGCGTTCCGTGACAGTCTTCAAACTTAAGGCCAAGGCAGTTACTGGCCACTGCAGACGATGAAGTATCCCAAATATAAGGGTTGTCTTTGGCATTAATTCCCTAAAAGTTAATTAAAAGTTAACTTTTTACCAGTTGATAGTATCATGTGAAGTGCGATTATATGCTACATCACTAAAATGTCAAACTATCCAGGAACTGAAAAAAGAAAGTTTCCTAGTTTCTTGCCCATCACCAATACGATAAACGAACTAACCGAAAAAACCGGCACTCCTGAATACATTTATCCCAACGAAATGAAAAACAACAAAAAATTAGCAGCGATCCCTGGATTACTGGCCCAACTAAACAATATTTGTGCGTGGATTAAACAAGACCAAACCAGTCACTATCATGGTCAGGAAGGTTTGAACCGAGTCCTGTGCAGCTGAGTAGTCATTTCGTACCCCGCAAGAGTATCTATCAAACAAATCATTTTCATCGATGCTTCATGGTTAAAATTCAGCAGCGAAAAATGCAAGCACTATTGCCAAGACTTAAATACTATCCCTCCAATCTCCTCAGAAATATTAACAGAACGATGTGTAATAGATGATATCAACAAAGATTACAACCACTGGCACGACCAAAAATGTAATTTTTACCTTTTTATGTACTATTATTAATTTCCTTGTTAAAGTCTAAAAGACACTGTAGAGTCTAAATGCAAATCCTTGTACCTTTGCAACGATAAAACAATCTTCATCTGCCCAAATTCCCACAACATCCTCATCAGAAGGAAGAACGAAGGACCCTCCACCAATGGAGAAGCTGGACCCCGCGAGATCTTTATAGTCCACTTTCGAGACGAGTGCGGACATGCGATCACTCGAAAGCATCGCGGGTTCTTGGCCAGCCACTTGATATGTCACGCGTATGTCCAGTGTATCGTCTAAAATCTTCATGACAGCCTTTGTCGTGTTACGAAACTAAACAATGGAGAAAAAAAAATAAGAAAGAAGCTGCATCGTGGTGCGTGTATGGAATTACAAAGCTTCCTACAGGAGTTATGTTTGGGATTATCACCGAAAGAGAATAAAATGAGCGACAGACTGTTCAAAAGCCACAACAATTACTAGTTTTGATTCAGTTTTTGCACTAATTTTCCAAACGCATTCATTGGTTATCTTTATTCAAAACACGATGTGCTGCAAAAGTGAAAAAAAAATTAACAAGGAAAAAATGAAGAGTGTAACTAAGAGTTCGCCTAACCATGGTTACTGGAGACAAACCCTGGCGCGGGCTCTCAACGAGCAAAACTCGTTGGAGTTAAATGCACAGCTAACTTAAAAGGACGCTATATCACGGTGATTTTCCTGTGTTTTAGACAAATATAGTGCAAAAAATTGTAATTGTTTTCCTCTGCTCGCGCATAATACTGCTTGAACATCATAACGAAAACAGCAAGTGAATTATTGAGGGGAAACAAAGCGAAGTACGTTTTTAAAAGGTGATTTTCCCAAGATAAGGACCACCGAATTTGAAAAAGTCGGCCTGACCTTTTCTATTTGGCATCATCACCTTATTTATAGCTTCTAATTCGTACATCGAAACAGGAATTTTTTTAGAGAATTTTATCGATATGTATTTTATGTTTTGACTTTTGGAGGTCGTTATCGTGCTAGTACCGTTTCGACAAGGTGCATGTCTGCAATAAGTTTGAGTACCATTTAAATCTTAGAACAAATATTCAGTTAGGCGTGACCGATTTGTGGAAATGCTAGAGTCAAGTGCGCTAGGGTTATATGTAATAAGTTAAGTCGGGCTACTTACATTTTCGTTTTCTTCAGCACTGTCTCTATTTAGATCGGCCATCTTAAAATAAAAGACACTCTGTTTGCAACTGTTCATTATAAAAAAAACATCTTGCAATGCATACAATACATTCTCAAACTCGTTAATACAGTAATTTGGATATCTGATCTTAATAAGCATAGATTTTTACGATGTTATTTCTCCATTTTCTCCCGCTTAGTTTTAGTTTCGATTGAGACTGAAGATATATCAAACACGAAAGACAGTGCTTGACCAAATTTCCAAACACCGCGAGGTTCATCAACAAGACTCCGCTGCGCCTCCTATTTTTAAACCTCTTCTCGGTGTTTGGAAATGTGGTCAAACACGGTCTTTCGTGTTTAATATATAACATACAAATAGATTACTGCATAGAAAGCGCGACGTACGGCTTTTTATTCACGAGTTGCAAAACTTTCGATCCAGTGGGTGCAGCGAACGAGTGAGTTTTCCAATGTTTTGCAACTCGTGAATAAAAGTCCGTACAAAGAATTTTATATGCCGTTATTTGTTTATTGTATATGTAGCGAGAATAGACCATTTCCGATATCTTAAAATTCTAACATGGCTCCGAGGTTTGGGGAAATAAAACAAAAGCAATTAATTACTCATCCCTCAACCTCGATGTGATTTCTTTTCTTTTATTCCCCCAAGCCTCGGAGCCAAGTAAGAATTTTAATATGTCGGAAATGGTCTATTAAACATTTCCTTTAAATCATTTTATTTTTCCCGACAACATAAGCTTAAATGCAGAACAGCAAAAAATTTGAGACTGATCTAAATGACCGAAAGCAATAAGAAACAAATCCGCTTTCCCGTCCAGCAACAAGCGGACAAAGAGCCTACTCAAGCTCAAATATATAAATATTCTTTTTCTATCCATATCGTAAGGCCCTGGAATAGTCTGCCAGGTTCTGTTGTTGAGGCTGGGAGCTTGAGTCGTTTTAAGAGTGCCCTGAAGCGCTTTCTGAATATCCCTTAACTGATTGTTTTGTTTATCTCATTGTTCTTATTGGTCATCAGTTATCTAATTTTCTGCTTGTAAATAGTTCTTAAAGGATTTATATTGTATATAGCTTACACCTGTTTTTATCTTTTATTTCGGGGAAACATTATAGGGTCAACCTCCAGTTTTCCTTTTCAAGATGTTTTGTTTTTTTGTTCCTCCATCTTGAATAAACACGTTATGTTATGTTAAATATAATACGGGGGAATTCGTATTAAAAATATAAAGTGTGAAATCTCTTCGCTTGTCACTAATCACTGTCAGATTCAATTGTGTAATGACGGCGCTTCGCGTTGTGCAATGACAAATTCGGATTCTGTTGACTCGCGCTGTTTATAGAAATGTTGAATGGTTCTCCTTGAATGTTCGCCCCTTGCAACAGAGACCAGACTTGCTGAGGCGATTGTTGGCTGAAACTGAAGTGATCAAGATGTTGGATATATTCCGCTATTGAAAGTGAACTAAAACGGGAAGCCGAAGCCATGTTTTCGAAACACAAACCTCAAGCGGGCGCTGCTTTCAAGACCCACACAGCGGTCAAACGTGGCGCGCGTGCGCAGTTCTCCCCAAAATTTCGCTTGACAAAGTCTTAAATTTTCGAAAATTTTCGCTTTCAAGCCCAAAGTTAAGACAGTCGCTGAAAAGTCAAGCTTTAAACTTCGCATATGACCAGGACATTTAGTGATAGACATCCTAAAGTCCTCCCAGCTTGTAATTTTCTCTCACAGTACTATTTTTATAACATTTTCCTACAGAAGTCTTGCAGGTTTTCTCTTCAAACTCTTACGAAGTTCGAGGCGGCGAAAACCGGAAGTGGCGTTTGACCGCTGTGTGTTCAAGACCACGCTTCTCGGAAGCCATTTGAGTGCTTTGCTCTGATTGGCTAAGTGATTCTACTCTGGGAGGTGATTGGTTGTATTTTTCACACGTGAACAGTGCTATACGCGAAGCTCATTGGACGTAACGCTTTTTCACATG
The DNA here is from genome assembly GCA_964020085.1 of Micromussa lordhowensis. Taxonomy (NCBI): domain Eukaryota; kingdom Metazoa; phylum Cnidaria; class Anthozoa; order Scleractinia; family Lobophylliidae; genus Micromussa; species Micromussa lordhowensis. The sequence continues at coordinate 27,341,315 of OZ026605.1, read as the reverse complement.
TGAGAATATAGCACATACAGAATTCTATTTGCAAGGTTTATAGTCTAAAACTCTCGCTACATACACAATAAAATACAATACAAACTTAATTTAACATTCTCCAGGGGGATCTAAAATTAAATATGTAAGATAAATCCAACTACAATCACTACTAAATTAAGTAAAAACAGACTCACATAACTTGAATAAATTGTCCGATGTAGCGCTCTTAAAACAAGATGTGTTGAGAAAGTGGGAAAGTCACACGACCACTTCCCCTTTCCTCTTTTTAAGGAAAACGAGGAAACATAAGGGGACGTATAAGCTTGTAAGCTTTCATTTTGATGTATGCATCTTATAGCTCAATGTTCGCCAAGTAAATTCCATCAAACATTTAACACATTTACCCCAATAAAAGTATATCTATTACTGACTTGTTGTGTTGTGTCTTTTGATTCGTCCTTGTCCCTCAAGTGAGCCATCTGCTGTACATTACTATCTTGTCGATGCTTTGACGCTCCAAGCAAGTTACCTGTAAGCAAAAACTTTATAAGGACTGGTCTAGGCTAGTTTCTATCGTCAGACATTTTACATGGTACGTCAGTTGCTGCCGATCACAAAGCTAGAAGATCGGTTTCGTGCATTTCAATGTGAAGCAGCTAAGGTATTTGTGTGAGGAGGTTAATTAAAGTATTCTTTGAAAGATATTTTATCCACTTTGAATGGTAATGCATAACCCCTGCGGGAAGGGGGAGGGGTGATAATCCCCATGCAAAGGTTTTGGTGGGGATGTGCGGTCCAAACCTTGAAACCTGTTCCCTATTTCAGACCCAAGCGAAAAATCGATACTCCATTTCAGATCGACCTCTACAACTAAATAGCTTCCATTTGCGCAAAGATTTGAGACGGGCTACAAATTTACCAATGTTGATGCGGGAAAATAGTTCCTTGTAAACATAATAACTAATGCTACACCAGAGTGAAAAACCTACCCTACCTACCATTTCAGACCAGAAAGGTCAAAATCTAAACCCTTTTTCAGACCAAAACCACTCAAAAACCACATCCTCTAAATAAGAAAACTTACCTAGGATTTCTACCATGCCTTTACTGACTGATTCTATGGCAGCTAGTGAATCAACACTCTTCTTTGCCGAGAGAGTAGTTACAGCTTTTGTCAAAACACGTAGTATACTCTTCTGCAATGGCAAAAAGGGGAAATAAATTAAAAAAAAACGATTTCAGTTGCTGAACTGAAATATCAGAAAACTTTTATTGTTCCAGAGCTTTGTTGCAGACATTTTTGGCATTTCCAAATATCTTTTTTTGAATGCCAAATAAGGCTTGCTGGCTGACTAAATGACTGTCTGACTCACTCACTCAATGGCTAGCGACTAAATGACGGACTGACTGACTGACTGACTGACGGAATGCGTAAATGGCTGGCTGGCCGGCTAACTGACTCACCATCGCGCTACCAGTCATCTGATACTATCCCTTTCTCAGGGAATCTAGCACTCGACATAAACGTCGTGATCTGCCGCGATGAGTTATATGCCCGAGACGTTTGACATACCTGCGCTTTGCTTGACAATTCTTCAATATTATTGGTAACGGATGACATTGCCTCTATCAATAACCCTGCAGTGTCTATAGATTCAGGCTCAAGATCCTCTAGAACTCCCAGTAAGTCTTCCTTCATCTGGAGACCCAGCAAAATAAGCGTCAATATGCAAAACAAATTACTCAAATTTTAACCCGCTTGGTTTATGTCGAGGAGAGACAAAAGTTACATACTGCTAATTGAACGAAAAAATAAAACGCCATGTTAACTTACAGGGAGAGAAAAGAAACGGATTTCCACGTTGCTCATAACTGAGTACAAATTTATTTCAAACTGCGAAGTGACGTTTTAAGGAGCAGTAGTAATGGACGTGAGCAACAAGGCCTTTTGGCTGAGCACCAAGGCCATTTAGATGTTCGTAACGTTCAGAAATCACGAGATCAAAACAAACACTGTTTCCGTTGAAAAAGAAATTTTCACATAACAAGGCGGGGAGCCATATAGACGATCTTTACAAACCTTCATACGAGCTTTCTTTGCCTCGCTGTCCTCAAAACTAGGCTCCCCATCTCCCCCTTTCGAGCCGTCCTGGTTGGGTTTCTCTGAGCTGTCCTGGTTAAGTTTCTCTTGAGCAGCCTGGTTGTCAAGTATCGCAGAGACTGAGGTTATAAGCTGGGCGATACCTTGTGTGTCGCCTGAGATGACCATGTTGGTCAGTAAGCCTTCATTAGAAGTCAAGGACTGCAGTTCTTCCGTGGTCAGCGTTGCATCCCGCACCTGACAAAAGTTCATTATTAACTTTCCTTTTTAATCCGTTTAAAATTGCTTTAAAATATGTATTGCAATTTTAATTTTGAACTTATGGTCTAAAGCGTTAAAAGAATAATCAGACCTTTACTCCTTACTTATGATAAAACATGAGGTCTTAAGAGGAGCCGGGCCACCCAACTGGTTTAGCGACCACCCTGCCAATGGTTGTACTTGGTAGCACTGAGTACTGCTGCTCGACCGTGTTTGTTAAATATCCAACTGTTCAGCTTTCTACCAGCTGGGATTCAACAAACGTTTGTGTTCTACTTTCAATATTTGTTTATTTTCAGTGCCCTAAATTAAAATAGCAAAGCCTTGCTAAATACTCCGACGCTTTAATATAGTGATGTTATACCTAATCATACCTTTTTGGCAACCAAACGAGAGAGACCAAGCGAGCCTGATATACCATCGACGCGTACCAAAAAGGTGCGATGACGTATTTACCGGTTGTCTAGGCTGTCAGGCCCACTCTGAGAATCCGGCCAAGTGGGCCTGACAACCTAGCCATATCAGGTTAGCGACACGATATCGCAGGATATCCGGTCAGTATATACGGCTTCTGATTGGCTAATTACGAATTTGGGAACTGTAATTTAATATAATGTGCTTATTGCTTGTCCGATGCACTGAAACTCTACGGACTGGACTGAAGCCGAAGAACACATACGCACTGTTATCTCGGCAAAGCTTTCAATACCTAGGAAGGCCCTATAACTCTGTAGCGATAGTGACTTGCCCAACTCGGGAAATAATACCATACCTATACCGGTCGCCAGTCGCTGTCCGTTTATTGTTGCAGTGAGATGAAACAGAAACACCAATTCTACTTCTATTTCTTGTCTCAAAAATCAATAAATAGCATTTTATAGCGAGAGAAACTGCAACGCAACGATGGCTTATGCCATCAAGGCTTCTTAATATAATCAAAATACGACACTTACCATCACTAGCAAGGTTACTTGACCGAAACTGTTGTACTTATCAAAGACCTTTACTGTCAAGTGATATGTGTAGTTGTTTTGATGTGGGCCCAGTGGAAGTAGAGAAGGGGACAGTTTTGGATCTTGCCCATGCTGTAGAAGTTTCTCCCCGCGTAGAACTTTATAGATAAGGGGACCATCTTCGTCATGCCATCCTGAACATTCAATTCTAAAATGCGTCTTCAGCACTTTCCCCTCCGTTGGAGTGACCTTGCAGTTTCCATTCCGAGGAGGCATATTTGTTGTGAAGTGGTGTTCACTGAGACCTTCTAAGCCTTCTGTAGAAAGGAAATAAAAGCCATAGGTAAAAACGGGCATTTTGCGCAAGAAAGGACTCAAAAGAATGCGGTAGTGACTCTGGGACATAACACGAACAACTAACCTTTGTCAGCTTTAAGTTCATAAGTAGCTATATGCTTGCAACTGGATATGTTCAGAGAGGAAAAACGTACTGCGCATCCCTACTAGCACTTCGCGAGCTCAGGCGATGCTGGCTGCAATGGCGGAGAGAATGACAGACTGTAATAAGATACGCGAGAGGTTGTTCGGTTGATTTATTTCTACTTGGACAAGCATTAATTTTTAGAGCATTTCATTGTTAAAAAACTAGACTACTAATGTATCGGCTGCCAGAAGGGCTCCCTTACTTATATATTAAGTGGTGTGCTTATATGGATGCAAAATGTAAAGAGGGTTTGTGAATGAATGTGGCTTATACCGAAATTTATTGTGCCGCGTTGAAATAAAGGGTTCGATAATAATGTTAATGTTGTCCAAAAACAGTGCACCAGCGTTGCATTAGTGACGAGAAAATGCTGCACTTACCATAAAAACTCAGAGCCTAACGCGCGGCCACAACTCGAGCATGCTTATTACGTTTTTCCGCTCTGAATACACAATGCTTTCTTAACCTCCTTGTGTGCACTGCGCAACTCACCTTCATTTTTCACACGACATGTTAGTTTATATTTCTTCCCAACATGCAACGCGTCGTGTGTAAGCACAATGTATCTCTTAGTAGTGCTGATCAGTGCTTTCGAGTCAAGATCGACCACTGGTGTCCAGCCTCCAGTACTTTCATTTTGCACGTGCAGTTCCCACCGATAGGACACTGAGGTGAAACCTTCCTGGTCGCAATTGACACAGACACCACTGACGGACAGGTGATTGTTGGCGTTCACCTTGTCATGACAGTTGATTTCACATCTGTCCAAATATAAGCCAATAAACTCTTCTATTAGAGGTATTTAAGACATAGAAAACTTGTTGCGTGTTATCTAAGTAAGTGGCTTTGGCCGCGCTTCTACCAACTTCCCTTCACGCGCGTCTACGAATCCTTTGAATGACTTGAAGGGGAAGCGTGTCAATTTCAAAACAGCTTTTAAGGGAGATATTACCTGCCATAGAATTTAAAAAGACTAAGAATTTAGGTATACTTACATTGTGGCAACTTCTGGGAGGACTTTCTCAAAAACTTGTAATGTTTGCTCAAACGTAGCTTCTCGAGTGTCTTTTCTGATTACCAGTTTAATCACGTACTTTTCATCTTCCCTGACCATTCCTGGAGCAATGATCACCTCGGGTGTCGAGTACTGGAGCTTCCTTGGTCCGCTTCCTTCGCAACCGCCATTTCTATTTTGCAGAGAAACCTCTTTAAATCTAACAAGAGGAAGATCCTCTGTGTCTTCGGAGAAACTCTCGCTGTCTCGTCGACATAACCAGTGGAACTCTATTCCAGACAAATTTCCCCGCCCTACATCCGGGTCCTCAGATATTGAGCCATTGATTATAATCTGTCTTAGAGAGCTTACAGTACGAAAATTCCCGCCAAAAATATCGGCTTTGAGCTCCGCTGATAGCACGTTGATATATCCAATAGAATGGCCATTGATTGCATCTAAAAAGTATTTCATGTTAGCTGTTAACCGTAATTTGATAGTTCCATATGGAAGTGAATGTGGTGGAATGGTTAAGCTTGCCTTATTGAAATCCGTCTGAATGTTAACTTGTATGGACTCATTTTGCGGCTGATATTCCACTTTCCACTCAAAGCCAGTTTCATATGATGCCTTGCAGTTGATG
>OZ026605.1:27325897-27328397 GCA_964020085.1 Micromussa lordhowensis | reverse complement strand
TGTGCCATCTCCATATGAAATCTGCAGAGTAGCGTTAGTAGCAATCACGCCGATCTGTCTCACTGTAACATGGACCACACCAGGCGGAAAAGGTCTCGGGCTATCGGCTACGATCTCTATATCTTTCACAGCATGCTGGACTATTATTGTTCTCTCGTGAATGACCCATCCAAGAGCATTACTAAAATTCATTCTTGCTGTGTAGACACCTGGATCAGGATAAATCAAACCTTGTCGCCATAACTCCACATTTTCTCTCGGTGGTGTCAAGGGTACTCCTTGTTCCCCTATACCTTTCCACAAAGTTATATTTACACTTGAACCTCTGCCATAAAAGGTAACAAATGACGAGGGTTTTCCTGCTTTGATGGCTTTATACTTTGAAGGAAGCCAAAATTTGGCATTAAATATGGGTGTTTGGATGGAAATGTTTTTCGTAGTTTCATTGTGCGCCACCAAATTGTACGCCTTTACAATAACTGAAGCTAAGCCCGGCTGCAATAAATCCTTGGGAAATACGACAGTGGGAACACGTACATTTGCTGTCTTGTTCTCGTCAAGCGTTACTACATACTGGACGTCGGTACCCTGTGTCACAGACATGTTGATGACCAAGTCGTCTTCTGATGAGTGGACTCCCGGTGGCGTCAAAACTTGTAAACCTGCGATTGGTGCCTGGACGGTAACATTGAGTTCCGCCGAAGCGTTACTTAGATTATTTGTAGCAAATACTTTGACGTGATACACGCCAGCATTCCTATAAGAGTGGTTTTTGATGACAAGGAACGTGTCATTCACATCAAAAATGCTCAAGTTAAAAGCAGGGGATTCGTCCCCCAGGGATACATTCAAGTCTACGAGACTTCCCTGTGAAATACTGACTGTCAATGAAAAGCTTTGATTGGTGGCGAGCGTTTCAACTGGTAGAATGGAGAGGTCTTTTATCGAAGCCAATATATACGGCCCTTTACACCCAATAACAGCAACACTGAGGTCATTGAATGCTGTAACTGTGACGCTTTGAACGCCCTTTGATGTAGAATTGAGCGTCACACTTGTTTCGTTAACCTCCTCAACTTGGTCATCTCCAAAGTGTACGATGTAACTAACGTTTGTTCCATTTGTTACACTTAATTCAAGAGGAACGTTTTCCATCAAGGCAAACTCTGGATAATCCAAATTCAATCCCAAAATTACCTGCTGGTACAAGATTTCGTTACTGCGATTTTCCATATTGCCAAAATTATCGCTCACACTTACAGTCACTTGGTGCCGGGTTAACTCTTCAAGATTAAATGACGCTTCGAAGGTGGATAGCGTAGCAACATTAGCTCTTAATGCAAACGTCCAATTGAATGCCGTACTTTGAAGACCTGGGCCAATTGTTAGTCCTGCCGTAAAGCCATCTGTGACTCCTTCGAACACAACCCCGCGCTCGTTGGACGCTTCTCTGGCAATGGCAACTTTACCAGTAAAGGAACTGCTATACCAGCCTAGCATATCGCCAGGAAGAACTTTTACCTGAGTGATGTTGGTGAAGTCTATGGAATGATATCCCTCGCTCAAGTCCTGTGCCATAATGATTTCAGCAGCGATAAATAGATCATGATCGGGTGGCATCCCAAAGCTGCTGCTTAATGACTCGCACGAGGAAGAACTACAGCACCCAAGATCCACAACAATTTTCGCACATGAGCAAGGGATGTGACTTTTCGAAGTGTATAGTATTTCTTTGTCATCTACGTGCCTGAAAATCTGCAAAATTGAGATTGCTGCCTTAGAAACAACTTAGAAGTAAAAGGTAAAATCTCCGCCGGGCTAAGTGTTTCATTCGCATCAAGCGACTAGGAGAGTTCTTATACTGCCCCGTGGATGGGATGCCAGTCCATCGCTGGGTTAATTAACCCCAGCATTAAATATATTGGTACCCACTTATACACCTGGGTAGAGAGAGGATCTGTGAGAGTAAAGTGTCCAGCCCAAGAACACAACCAATGACCCCAACCAGGGCACGAACCCGGACCGCTTGATCCGGAGTCCGCGGAGTCCGGCACGCTAATCGCCCCGCCACCTCCTACAACTACACAATAGGGTGTTACTAAGGCAGCTCTATGGAGTTCTAAAGCCTGAAGCTCTTATAAAGTGCTTTTCAATCGAGTGTTGTTAAACCGAAATCAAACTTATCACTATGGCCAATTACAAAGGACACCGACAAAACAATAATGCAAACAAAACTCGAAGCAAATACATGTAGCTGAAGCGACAGGAAAACGTGCGCGATTGGTTTAGTTTTCGTTCTGATTGGTTGACAAAGTTGAAGGAGTCAATCTCTTGACGGGTTCATCAAAAGCCAAAGCAAATGCAAACAAATAACTTTCAACATTCAAGTAAAAAACGATCTATCGAGGGAAACTATTACATGTATATGGAAAACTAGTGTCTCATGTTGCTGATGTAACATCAGTCGGATAACACTTGATTAACATTATCCTCCTTCCGG
>OZ026605.1:27263397-27323397 GCA_964020085.1 Micromussa lordhowensis | reverse complement strand
TTGGCGTTTTCGAAGTGTCTGTGAAGAAGATTTAGATAACGTTTTGAACGACTAGTAGATTTTTATTAAAACAATTAGATTATTTAAAAATTTTGTGTAAAAGAATTAAAAGTTGACACTGGCTAAAAAATATATACTAGACGTTTCGACTACTACTGTTGCTATTGTCATGACACTTCTAAAGACAGTTCGTGCTCGACAACAATTTCTTTGTATTCCATGGCCACCTTTTCCAAGAAATTTTCGGTTGTCCGATAGGAGCCCCAGTTAGCGCCATCTTAGCCAATCTCGTCATGGAACATATCAAAGAAAAGACTCTCTCATCGGCCCCTAACCCTCCCAAATGGTGGTTTAGGTTCGTAGATGACAGCCATGTGTGTGTAAAAAAGGAACACGTGGATGAATTCCACTCACATCTCAATTCCATCAACCCTCGAGATAGAGTCATAAGGCTTCATTGCCTTTCTTGACACCAAAACAACCAGACAGGAGGAGGACTCGATCGCCGTGTCTGTCTACAGGAAAGCTACGAACACCGACAGTTACCTTGATTTCAAATCACACCACCAACCCCAGCATAAACACTCGGTCGTATGTACCCTCATGAATTCCTTCCACCGAGGAGGAAGTATCACGGGAAACTAAGCGAGTAGCGAAAGCCCTAGCCGCTAATAACTACCCAGTTAATTTCATTTATAATGGCCGCCAACTGAATAGACAACAAGAAATGAAAGCCGAGACCGATCAGCGCGGCTTGGTTATCCCGCCCTACACCAAAGTATTCTCCAAGAGAGTCGCAAACGTTCTTCGAAGTTTCAACATCAAGGTCGCCCATAAGGCTATTCGCACCATCTCGAACATACTTTATTAAAAAAAGCCAAAAGACGATACAAGCCAAAAGACTCATCCTTGAAGCTTGGCATGCCAGGCGGGATAGGAACGCTATAAACGCGCACATAGCGCTACCAAGCATTTTCGATAAAAGAATACCCTACTGACTATTAAACTATAGTTACACTTCTTCGAGGCGTGATTTAGTTTTTATCACACATCGTGTACATATATCAAGCAGGACGCCGTTATACATTTGCATTTTTATCTTTTTCTTTATCTTTGCTGAAGAAGGCAACAGTAGTAGCCGAAACGTCCAGTATATATTTTTTAGCCAATGTCAACTATTAATTTTTTTAACCAAAATTTTTAACATGCCTGGGTACACAAAGAATATTTTTAATTAGATCATTCGCTCTCGATTTCTATGCGTTATCACGCGATAGAAATCTCGAGCTCATAATCTAATTGATTAATTGAAACACGGGTTTAAACCAAACAGCGCGCGTATTTCCTTTGAATTTTTTTCCTAAATGAGCCTGTATTATAAGCGCGCAATGAAAGCTAATGAATTTAAGCATCATGAGTGACCGGCTGTCACGGCGAGAACAAATGCGCCGGCAAATCATTTTTTTGCACAAGTCACCTTTGTGAGTAACGTGGTGAAACGATAATTTCTACCCGGAAATGGATAAAGTCAAGTATGGAGGTCACAAGTGATAAGCATAAAGACTAAGCTTTGCATTAATCCGATAGGACTTGGAGCAATTTCAGTTTTTAGGGGACAGAAATCTTTTACCATAATAATGTGTGTGCATTAAAACCCTTTTTGCATTTTCTAAAAGCTAGAGCTTGGCTAATTACGGAACAATTCTACAAATATATTTACCTGGATGCCATAAAGTCCTATGGCAAACAACAAGACAAAATAGAATGGAATTGCACATTCAAAGAAAACGCTCCCTTAAGCTGGGTCACATTCTGCGCAAACCAAATACCAGCACCCTAAGCAGGATTTTAGATGGACCCCACAGGGGAAACGGAAGAGAGAGAGGCCAAGGATTAGCTGGCGACGGTCAATGGGGGAGGGGATGAGAGAGGCAGGCTTCAACTGGCAACAGTTTGAGAGACAGTCACAAGACAGGGAGGAATGGGGAGACTTCCTTAAGGACCTATGCCCCCTCCTCCTCCCCCCCGCGGGGTGAAAGGGTTTAAGTCAATTCAGAAGCCAACACGGCGTATGACTCACGAACGTGAAGTAAGACGACAACAACACATGGCAAAAAAACAACATAATTAAAGTAAAAGCAGTTAGTCGTTTTCTTTAATTCGTTTTATTTAGAGGTTATATCTCTATTAGTATTTTCTACGACCTCCAGACGCTATCAAGTTGGCTTAGTTCTCCTTTACTACAGAGGATGCTTGTTCTGCAAAACGGTATTCTTCAATTAATACCTTAGAGTTCACCGGCTTAGACACGCCGGAGTACTCCAAAGATCCGGCGGCACGTCCTTATGTTAACCACATGTAAAATCTAAATCAAATTACTCCAATTCTTAATTTGATTTAACCGGCTAGAAATTCAGTCCACCAATCTGCTTCACGTGTGATTTAAACATTATGGTGTGATCAAATGAAAATGCGCAGGGGCCGAGTGAATATAATGCAGCAACACAGACTATGCTAGTTCACCGCGATAACTTTTTCCCGAAAACCTCGGCCAAAAAGGTAAATCGGAGGCTCCGAGACCTTGCGCAAAAATGTGAGACCGAAAGAAACGCATGAAAAACGAAACTTCTTGACTCGTTGCAAATGCTTCCGAGATTTCGAGATCGGAACAAAAATTTCCGAGATCCACAATTTTCTGGGTACCATTCGCCACCCCTAACGTTTTGGGAGATTTCCATTGGCTCAGCAGACGTAGACCGTACAAGAAAAATATTTTTATCAGTTGTGGTACTGACCTGGACATATATAGGACCCGCCTCAAGTACAGTCAGCTCCAAATTAGACACATATCCTTCGTCTTGAACTGGGTTCTTTGTAAGTACATAGGTTCGTTCTGTCTTGTTCAATAATTCCTTTTGAATAGCACTTGTTGCTGGCACGTGGCGAAAAACCTCTTCACCAAACCCGCTCATCCATGAATCTAAAAGATACAAATATTAAAACGCACATTCTTTTAAGCTTTCATGGTGTTGCATTCTCTAATCGTGAAACACGGAAATAAAAGCTATCATTCATCATAATGCCTTATCATCCTTTATATTTTATTTTAGAGTTTCCTTCCATTTGAGATTAATTTTGTAGCATGCAAAACTAATGATCTGATTTATCGTGACATTGCTTGAGACAGTCTACACGGCAAATTTGTTTGTACTGTTATTATTTTGTGGCACAGTCTTGGTCCAGTAAGCCACGTAGTAAATCAACAACCTTTTATTTCAAACCGTATACATATTCCTCTAGACTGGAAACGCCATTATGCCATATTACATTGCATCAAACTCAAGCGCCTTGCTACTCAGAATACTATGATGTTTGTGGTTCTTTGTATGGACAGGCCAGTAAGAATTGTGGAATATTATTGGTAGTAATCAAATACTACGAGAGTGCGTTGGACGCCGTCACTTTAATATATAAACCTTGATGATTTCACTAGCTGACTTTCAACCTATGTCTTTTGCTAAAATCAACATTTTTCATCAACAACCGAGGTTTCACAGACAGATATGCGAAGTGTCAAAGTCCATTCCAGTGAAGAGGTTCCCTGTGTAACAACGATTTGTTGATACATTGCGCGACCGCAGCCTTCGAAGTTCGATTTCGACTGCATTAGGAAGGCGTTGTTTGTTGCACGCAATAAACCACAGATCGTGTCTCGTCGTGATGATCTGTTTGGGAATTTAAACTGGTACCGTACTTTGAGCAATCTATAGGTCAGCTCTGGTATGATCAAATCCGTTATGGACTGACTATCAGGTTCACACCGTAAACTTAGAACCACAACAAGCTTAGGTAGGAATACCAACGTAAGAGCCGGGATAAAACTAACCTGGGATTTCTTGCAAGGCAACCATCTTATTTTCCACACTCAGCTTCCCTGTTACATCCAGACTTCGCGCAAGTTCTATGGTACACTCCACACTGTGGCCTTGCGGCACCCCACTTGGACACTTAAAGTCCAATTGCGTGAGGTTATCAGCGATCACGATGGAGTCATTAAAGTTGAGCTTATTACCTTTAGCATCCTCAATAGTCATCGAAAGATTGTAGGTGCCTGGGTTTTTATAGAAGTGCGTCACCGGTGTATCACAGAAAACCAATTCACTGCCATCTCCAGGATGGAAAGTTAATCTCATCCATTTTAACTCATCTCTATTCACTGAAGCTGAGATTGTTAAAAGCTCACCGATTCGTCTTCTACTATGAGATTTGCTCAGGTTTGAAACGGCAATGTTCTCTGCTGGGACACGGTAAAAGCGCATTGCAACCTGGTTGTGTGACCACTCTGGGAAATAAGGCAGCATGCAATCAATCTCGTTGTGCATAGGATTTGATGGGTCGACGTTTGTACAGAAGCACAAGAGTCCTGACTGGATGGCAGCGTAACTGGAGTTAAGCCTAGAGCACCTTTCAACACAAGCTTTTTGGTCGATCTCTGCATAGCTATCGAGTCCAGAGTACAACAATCCTGCGTCACTTTTGCTCACGTTGTAGCATCCCTCGTACCATGGAGTGTCATTCATTACAGCTGTAAATAAACACATTGTGAATTTATATGAGAAGACGATTAACAAAAAGAAGTGATCAGCGCAGAGTAGAATTATTCAAAAGAATCAAAGCTATAAAGCAGCTTTTTATGTGAGAGACCCCGGAAAAAATATCATCAAGAACATTATGGAAAGAGTAAAACATTTATTTACATTCATTTCCTGCGTTCGGTACGAGACTGTGGAACTGTGTACACCCGGATTGGCGTAAGCTCACGAAAAGAGCATTTAAAAGAAAAATTCATAAGTTGCTTCTAACTGTACTTGAGATTGAGGACTATTATGTTGATGCCCATTCTGTAATATTGAATTTAAACACAAGTAATTATTACACCCTATAGCTATCAATTTTGCATGTAGTCGTATTTTTTTACTTTACACATTTTAATTTGCTATACCCTTGTACTTGATTAACTGTTATTGTACGTGTATCTATTTAGCAACTGTATCAATTCACTTTTTGCACAGTAAATATATATTGTAAATAGTACAACCCGCCTAGATTAGCTCTGCTATAAGCGGGTTTGTAATCCTTTAAACTATAGTCTCAAATAATAATAATAAATGGTAAAAAAATTGTAATGGTTTATACGCTTTCAGTAAATTACTACAAGGAATGGTGTTTAAACTGCTATCTTGCTTTTCCTCGAGTTGGTCGGTATTATATTCTTTACGTGCAGTCTTTGCGAGAACTAAGATGCAATCACAAATTACTGGGGTGGGGTCGGAAAGGCGCGGTGGTCTAATTGTTGCCAAGTTGGATTCCGAATGCCCGGTTCGAACAAGCCTGGGATTCGACCGCTGGCAGGCTTGTTTGTGTTCTCATCCTAGGCAAGGTACTTTATTCTCACACCTTTGCCTCTCTCCACCCCCCAGGAATATCAATTGGTAGAAGTAATACTATTTTCACCGTAGCGTGAATTTTTGTGAGCCCGGCATCCAGTATAGCGTTATTTATAACGTAGACTAAATGAACGGCAGTCAAAACCTTTTTGTAGTTTAGGCTAAGTAACACTCTCCTGTAAGCCTAAAAAGCACTCCGGTTAGCCTAAATAGCTCTCCGGTTAGCCTGAATAGCTCTCCGGTTAGCCTGTCTACGGTTAGCTTTCAGTAATGCTAAGGGTACCGTAACGCTATATACACTTAAAAAATTCCGGAAACTCCCGGGCGGTTGCGGTGGCGCAGTGGTCACGAGCATTGCTTGCCATGCAGGCGATCCGGGTTCGATTCCTCTTGGAGCCGCTTGTTACTTGACTGCAGGTCATTGAGTTAATTTAAAACCTCCTCCGGCTACCGGACACATAGCCAGATTAACCAATTAAACGAGGGGAAATGCCTACGTAATGCAAATTAGTATGACAACCAATCAGCGTACATTCCAAACATTCAAGGAATACCACCCGCAGTGAAGAACACTATCAACGCCGCCGCTACACCGACGTCTTCTCCCTGATTTGTTTGAGGGAAGGAGGCGGCGGCTGCACACAGGCTAAGCTAAGTTGAGACAATAGATTGATAAGGACGCGTATGTTAATCGCCGTGGCAACGGAAATGCGATTCCTGTGTTTATGTCAAAAAAAAAATAATCCTACTAAATTCCAGTTTTGATGGTTTTCTGATCTGTCTACTGGTGTGTTTTCTGATAGATAAAGGAAAATGATATATTTCTAGATCAAATTTGACCAGGAGAGTGGAAAAGGTTTTTGTTTTTTTCTTTGCATTTCCAACAATTTTTTCCTTTTTCTGCAAAATTGAATTCATTTAAATACTACCAGCTTCTATGGAGACAAGAGTTTTTTTCTTGAAAGTATTCTTTTATGCTCTTTTAAATGAGATATAGCAGATTAGTGCAGATAATTGTTGAGACATAAAAAAAACAAATATTATACGCCATTTTTCGTGCCTTTGAATGAAATTATTTCAATGAAATTATTCCAGAAGAGTGACGTAAAATCCATGTAAATCCCACCTGAAGTTGATGCAGGGTTGATGTATGAATACCGCGCATCTACAAAATGAAAACAAACGATCAGTAAAAGGTTTTGTTACATGACTTGGGTTTGTAGCCGATATAGCGCGCGCTCTGATTGGCTAATACTAGGGCATTATTCTCCCGTAATTGGAGGATACCTTCAGGGGTTGAAACAAAACTCGAAAGTCTTGCTTCAGAAACAGGAGACATGTCTCTGGACTCAGAAGGCATTTCACTCATCTAATCCATCAGATTTTTATAAAAATTTTACATTAACTTTACAAAGCTGTAACCACTGAAGCATATACAAGAGGCACCGTTTACTAACAACATAGGCTAGAAAACAGACTGCATGCTTAAAATCAGACATCGCCAATGAATTAAGAGTGTGTCCATGAGGAAAACCGGGCAGAACCACGCAGGAGGTGATACAGTTCAAATCGCCGATTTCGCTCAAAGTGAGCACAAACGTTGGGTTTGGTGAGTGAATGATTGTGGCAAAAAATTAGGTCAAAACATTTTATTCCCTTCAAGTTAGGGGGACCCCCTGCAAAAATGGCCATTTAACACCTAATTTATGCATATTTAATAACCAATCTTTGATTTAGTATTTCTACAACAAGAACAAGAAAAGCCATGAACATGAAATTCACTGGATCATCTTCTGCACCTATCAGTCTAAAAGCACAGATATTCAATTTGACTTCTCTATGTGGCTTCATCTTAAGTAAGGTGCATATTTGGTAATGCCGTGAATAGCCTTAAATTGATGGCAAATATCTGCAATGGGCAAAACCAAATACACATTATTCTAACATGGATAGTGAGAGCAATCAATAAGGTTTGCAAAAAAGCCCTAAAATGTTGTAGAACTGCCTGGTTTTCTCATGACACACTCTTAAGAAATTGCCAATTACTGTTCTGAAGTGAAACTTCTTTACACTACCTCGACAGCCGTACAGCTCTACTCTCATTGCTATGGCGTCCTTCCAATCCATTGGTCGAAAGCGAATGTAACGAGCTGCGATTGGTGGAATTAGGTCGTGATAGACAGCAGTGTTCCGGTCGCTATTGCCGTCAAATTCCTAAATCAATAAGATGGCAAGTTGTGTTAGAGATCTGTCATTTGAGACCATTCACAATCCACCGTAAGGAAAAAGATGGCGACTGGTATATTTACCCATAGTTGTTAGCACATGAAAACCTTAACAGCGTTCATAAAAACGTACAGAAAAGTTATAAAACTTGGCTCTCTTTGTGCCTTGCAGACTGTGTTAGGTTCGCAAGGTATTAATTGTGGTAAAATGTACGCCGCCATCTTTTATCTTACGGTGGATTATTACACTTCAACTACACTCTTTCTTCTGAAATTTGCAAAATTTTAGCGATATTTTAGGAATAAACTCGAGGCTGAGAAATTGAATAGAATATAATTTTATGTGCTGTAATTTGTAAATACAGTACAACCGTATAAAAATTCGATCATTCGGGACAGGGTCTGGTCTATATTTGGCTGGCAACGGAGGAAATCTGATACATGATGTGGTATGACTGCAGCGGGTACGACATTGTATTGCATGTGCCCAACAAATTAGCGGGAGCATCCTTAAACCCACGACCTCAAGATCAGCTGGAAGCAATACGTGATAATTCAGACAGATAATTAAGTGCATTTCACCTTGTCTGTAGTTTGTCCTTGTTCCTTGTAGTACTGGAAGTTTTCTTCATGGTTACTGTACTGCAGCTTGTATTTAGTTACCCAGTGTTCATTACCGTTCCTTCCTTGCGTTGCCACCCGCGTTACAACAGTGTGCATCACCTTCAAATCAATCTGAAGCCACTGATTTAAGTCTTTACCGGCAGCAACCCAGGCACCTTGAAGGTTTTCAGTTTTATCTAGACGGTTTAGTCTGGCGACCTTGGCGGGAGTGTTCGAAGCGTATTCTGAGGAGGCCGTAATTTGATCATCAGAGATTTCACCGTTTTCCATGCCGAGACCACCTTCACAAGGTAAGGGTTTTTCAGGCACTGTTTGTGATGAAATACAAACAAAATAGATGCTCTCATGAGTTCAACGTTCATTGAAAAGAAAAAGAAACATAAAAATTCCAATTATTTAAGAAAATTTGAGAATATAAGAATTCTGCAAGAACCGACGTCCATAGAAAAAGAGTTCAAGGCTAAAACAGTATCACCCATGACATCGTTTCATCTTTATCTAGAACGTTTTATACTACAGCAAAATTCAAAAAAGTTCATACTTATTATTCATTTGGTTCCGTTTTTCATTGTAAGATGTGAGACAAGTAAAAGGAAATACATGAGCCATAAATCGACGTTAAAAAAACGAGACTGGACGTCTCATGGTGCGAACCGGGAAAATGAGGCTTATAAGATGTTTATTATATCTTTAATAAGCTCTGGAAAAAGTAAAACAGTTCAAGTCATACTAGAAGGATTCAGGAGAATTATGTTAGACCAAATGTTTCAACCTGATCGTCTGCCGCTCTGTCTTAATGTTTTCAGTTTCATCATGTATTCTAAATCTCCTCTAATTCATCATCTTTGCTATTTTTTTACCGGTCCGACTAGCATTTGATTGGAGGGTCATTTTGAACACCACAGAAACTTATTTCCTATATCATAGTATTAAAGTGCCCCTGGAACACTACTGACCTGAGATGAATTACCACTTCGTGTATTCTGGTCATTCTGGGACGTCATGCTAACATCTAACTTAACTATGACAAAAACCTTACCCAATGATGGACAGTTTGTTATGTCCAGGTAACCTCTAAGTTCCAGTCCAAAGTTCGATTTCTCTGCCATCTTTATCCGCAAAAACCTGGCGAACATTTTACGGCACATACAAGCTGTCGGGTGTGACCAGTCTAGTTTAAAGACCTGAAACAGTAGGATGCAGAGTGAAAACGCCGTAGATACAGCATCGTTTGCTTCATCATAGTATCTACTTTCAACGGTTACGTTAAACAGCGAAGAAACGTTTTTCTATGTTAGCTTCGCATGCTTCATAGATTCACAAATACAGCAACTCTCGATGCCACCTTAGTTAAAATGCTTCCATCTCCATTTCAAGTAGTGTAGAATTTAGTTAAACAACCTTTATCTATAAAAAATATTCTCATTTGTCAACTGCATGCACTCTCTATTTTCATCACACGAGCAACGTGCCCAAACGTCTAATAGCAAGGTGTCCAAAAGTGTCAGAGAAAAGTATCAACCATGGTGTCTAAAGGTAGCCAATAACAAAGTCTCCAATAACAGTTCCCAAAGGTGCGTGTCCAAGAGGGAGGGAGTTGAAGAAGTGATCAGTTTACCTTCGTTTTTTAAAGCATTTTATATCAGTATTCTTTCTTACTTTAATTCCCTCGTCCTCGACGTAGTCATTCCATTGAACTCCGTCCAAGCTGTAATCCATCGTAAATTGAAGAGCGGTCGAGTTAGAAGTCCAGTCAAGAGACACAGTAACGTACTGAACAAAAGCTGTGTCACCCATGTCGGCAACTAGCGCTCTCTCCGAGGGCTGTATTGTAAACGTACCAGCATAGTCGCCATTTAAACCATCTGACTGCGAATCTGTTTGGTTATCTATAAAGAACATGAGCAGATAATCAATTTGTCAAATTAATCAATTTATTAGTTTGAAAAGTGCGATGAGGTTACTCTCTGTATCCCAGCCAGATGCATTGATGCCACTGACATCCCTTTTTCTTCTTCCCTGACTTTTCTCTGATAAAAATAAAATTTCCATGGTTGTTGTTGGCCACCGAGTTGGGGGATCACTGAGGATAATAAGCGTGTGTGCACGGTGAGCAGTTTCGTCTAGTGTTTTAGTTCTTACACTGCTTATAATTTCCCTACCTGGAATATTGCCATCTGGCCACACTTTTAAATTAAACGAAAACCTCCATGACTGAGGGTCACTGCACGAGGCCATTGGTGCGTAAAGACGCCGCTGACAAATGGGAAGCTTGGTCTCGTTGACCAAGCATCCGCGGCACGCATTTTCATTGATGGATTGTTGACAAAAATTTAAAGTGTAGGAAGCGGAGTTACACTTGTACGATGAAAAATCTGTGACGAGGACAAGAGAAAGCCGTCATTAACCATTTTAAGCAGGACCTTAGAATCAAGAGACAATCATCAAGAGCCCGTTTCTCGAAGGTCCCGAAAGGTTTTCGCACCCGGAAAGCCATAGCAAAATCTCGAAGCTTATGATTACAGAGCTGTTTTATTCACGTATTCTTAATATGAACAGAGGTTCTCTTCACACAAGAAGTTTCAGGCGTATACACTTCTCCGTTTTCAGATACAGATGAACTAAAAATGGCTTTACGGGCCCTAAAAGTTTCCGCGGCTTCGAGAAACGGGCCCCCGGATTGAAGTAAATTATCGTTTAGAAGTTACCGTATTGCCTCTATATAGCATCTCCTCATGCAATTTTCAATTTAGAGATATAACGTGTTACCAACTTCTCCCTTCCTTTTGGGGCAATTGCCTCGCTAAGCAACATTTTCTGTTGATGACATACACTACGATGCGTAAGGCACCTTTTTAAACTGTATCAGAATTTTAAAAAATAGCCTTCGTTATATGGCTAGTTCCTTAAGAGGACAAGATGAACCAAATCTGTTCGGGCAGGATGGCTGTATGTTGGTATCATTCTTTTTACATAATTGTAAATTCACCTTTACTGCGTATCAGTTCATAAACACTCAGGAAAAGAACCTGACTAAACCAGTCATCGTGAGTTGACGCTGGTCAATTTGACAAATTGACGTCAGTTTTTCATGCGTCTGTCCTGTTATCGATCATAAATTTCGTCATCATATTGTTAGCTGTGGATCCACGAGGCGATAGCCGAGTGGATCCGCAGACTACTTTGACAATGTGATGACGAAATTTATTGTCAATAACAGGACAGACTCATTAAAAACTGACGTCAATTTGTTTTTTACGATAACAAATGGTCGAATTGCCCGCTCTCGCTCGCTGACGCGTCGCACGAATTTCAAATTCATGTATCTGTCCGCATATTGACGATAAAAATTAGCCAATGAGCGCGCGAGAATTTCTGCAGTTATCGTAAAAAACCCATTTGTCGACATTTGCGTGAACACCGTATGCAGGCTTTTCACGCGAGCTGGTCTCCATTTTAAATTTGAAGAATTTTGGCGCTGTACAGATTTTCGCACAAATGGTATCTTTCAGCCAGAAATCTGGCACCCAGGGTATTGGCTGGCTAGAAATGAGCTAACAATCACGTGTTGAAATTTCGATTCTTCTGAAACATTTTTCGATGGATTTCACATAAATGACCCACTGAGAGATTTAGCGGGATCTGTTTCCAGTCTTTTTCGAAATGAACTAAGGAAACGTTTCCGTGTGGAATAACCTTCGGCAACCTCGTTCCCAAGGCCGTTTTCCTGGTTTGGGGGCGGGGCAGGAAAAGGGAACGAGGTTGAACCCTCGGAGGGACCCTCGGAGGTAGAAGGAGGGTGTGGATGCCAAACCACCCATAAGGTTTTTTCAAAGGTTTTAAAAGTCGATTTACTTAGGGGCTGAAACTTTCAGCAGCTGTTCATTCATCCTCAGCGGAAATTTTGATATGTCAATTGTGTGTCTATGATTGACAACCACGCATTTTTCATGCGGTCAGGCTAAAAATCAATTTTTTGGTATAATTACATATAATTCTTTATTTTTTCCGGTTTTCCTCATCAAATTGCAGAAATTCATAAACGTTTACATTCCATGACTGTAATCATTCCGGCTTGATGATGTATTAATTTCCGTTTTTTTCTTGCCGTTTTAAAAAAATAATGAAATCCAAAATGGCAGACACAAGATGGTAGGTCAAATTTCGTCATTTGACGTCATACGACGTCATAACCAAAAATTTGTGTCACCTTGTAGGGCAAGCTCAGGGCTATCTATTCAATGTACATTTATTTCGCTGTGCCTTAACAAAACGATTACCAGAAGAAGGGTTACATCCACCTCACCCCCCCCCCCCCCCCGCTTCCACCATGGTGGTGGCATATTTGCTTGTACTGTGAAGCTGTTTTGCGAATTAGAAATGCTCCAGTTGCATTTGGACACGCAGCCAACACATTTGAGAAACTGAATCTACGAAACACACTACTGCTTTGGAGAGGACGCATCTTTTAAACCGTTTGTTCTAATATTTTGAGTTTAGAAAATCCCAAAGAAAATGCGCTCGCTGATTGGTTACAAATTGTCTTTCTATTACACAAATAGATTATGAGATTATGAACTCGATAGAAGTAGCTCGAGCTATTGACGTAATTATGGCCCGAGCAAAGATAATTTACCTTTTGATGATCAAAGTAAATATGTTTTTTTCTTTATTCGTCGCAGTATTTTTTAAAAGAAATAAAAAATGATTGAAGAAACAGTCGTGAAAGTTTGGGAGACTTGAAACTTGGAAAAGCTGTTATCACAGCATTTCTCGTTCTCCCAAAAATTCGAAAAATTCGTGTTTAACATGTTTTCTATTCCTTAACCAAATAACATGTCGTTGTAGTTTGTCCTTATTTAATCATAAAGTACCTTGCGAGTAGAGTCTTCTTCGATCTTTCCCACGGTAGTCAAAAAGAGGCTCTTCAGCATTTTACATTTTGGGTTGTTTTGTTGTATTTTTCTTTTGTTAAAACAGAAGACAAAGATGACTATAAAATTGCTAGAAAAGATAAAAAACTATCACAAGTAGTCGTTACCGTGGGGGATAGCAACTGATTGTTTTCCCAAATATATCTTTTTAATCCATTTTCTGCGTGCTTCACTAGAGACCAATCAGCTTCTGATAAATTTGCAGAGTTATATTAACTACTTATTAACCGAGAGTGAGGTCTTTACGGGAAAATCTCAGACCGAGACCTCTCCGTATTGACCAAGCGGTAGCGAGGTCAACACGGCAAGGCCGAGGTTTGAGATTTTCCGAACGTTCGAGGTTAATAAGTTATTTATTAAGTTATTTATAAGTAATTTTTTACTTCTCAAATTCGTGAATAATTCATCAAGTTTAAACAAAGGAAATCATGACCGTGACGGTGTTTGGTTATCTGATCTTATTATATGGCTACAATAGTACGCGCGCTCTGATTGGCTACTGAGTGGGCATTATTTTCTTGTAATGACCGGGGATTATGAAAATTCTACTCGGCTCGACACCTCTTTTGAGTTCTGAGTAAAAGCTACGAGCGCGTTGGCGAAAACAACAGAAAAGATGACAAACTATAACTATATTTTGAAACATGGTTCAAAATTCAAACAAACGTCTCTAATTTTGAAACAGCGTCTCCCAAAACCATATGTTTTTATGATTTCTGTGATACTCTTAAAAATGGGCAAACATACGTGATTTCATCTCAGCTTCTTTCAAATGGTAGGAGAATGACGGGATTTTACAGTTGTCACAAAACTGATTAGAGATGTTTGTATTGATTTTGAACCATGTTTCAAGGTCCATAACTTGGTCTCTGTTTACCCTAAAAGCATCAAACTTGGGCAAATGACTACTCTCAACGTGACCTTTCATGTGGTGGTGTCCGTTTTTCGATTGGTTAAAATTTGAAACTCGTCCCAGTTCCTTGCGCAATTTCGGAATGGCCTATTTTCAACTCTCTTCTCGGTGTTTGGAAATGTGGTCAAACACGGTCTTTCAAATTTGATATACTACACGACAAGGGCTATGTCGTATTTATTTGTTTCCTAGCAACGCATTTAAACAGTTGTATTTATAGTACAGGAGTAACTTCTGTGAAGAAAGAAAGGAACAAAGCATCGGCTTTGTGAGTATAGATTGACAAAGGGCGAAAATTAAAACAAGGCATGCAAAAGCTAATGTTATCAACAGGAGTTCGTCAAAAACAAAGGAGTTTATAATATGAAAAGATACAGCTGATGGATACAGTTCATTAAAAGAGCTTTCTAGAAACTTTTTAGCGTTTGGAAACAACCGTGCGATAACAATTAAAGTGGTTATAAAATTTTAATTCCATAACTGAAGATGAGAAGTAATTTTGAAAAGTATTGCCCGATGCGACCTTGGTTTCCAATCATCCCGCGAGATTGGAAAAAAGGCAAACTACATTCAAATTTTACTATGGACATGCACGATCTAACTTCTTGTGTAAAATCAAGACTTGCAAAGAAAAATGCTACTAAGTAGATTATCCCTATGGTTCAATTTATATACGGCACAGAATTGTTTGCAATTGTAAGCTTCGACATTCCAAAATAGGCAGTACCTAATTCTTCAGACATATTCATCAGACAAAATAGTTCTATGGACTTTTGACCGCTTATCGTCCAATTCCGGTTTTAAAGTTTACAGTTATTTCACTAACATTTTGATTTTGCCAATGTAGATCTGGTTTGCTGACCCTGGCGAAGAAAAAGTAACGATGCCTGTTACTGCAGTAACTCTTCACACTGAGGCTTTATCAGTGGAAATGAATTTAAAATTCTTGTAAACAGTTCATGGCTTGAAGCTCTCGTTCAGTGTGTTAATTTGAAGGCCGACTCTCGTTCCCAGGAAATACGGTATTTCCCTATTTCTTGAGACTGCGTTTTTCAAAAAAAGAAAAGTTTCTTTTCTTTACTGCACTTTGACGGAAATGAAAATGTGATATAATTTCGCTGAATAGTCTTGAAAAACTGTAAGGTCCAGTTTTATCCGTCAAGATCAAAGGCGAAAAATTGTATGTCCTAGTTTTTGGTCATTCCTAGCTTTCGACCACGACTGAAATCTTCCACTGAAGCGTTGATGGAGACAAATACATATTAAGCTTTGCGCTATGATAGGCAGGCTTCCAGTATTTTACAAAATAAGGCCCGCGGTTTATAATGACATCGAGTCGGGATATTAAATAAATGAAACCTGTATTTTCTTCGCCAAAGTTGACATTCGGCTTGTTGCAAAGTTAAAAGCAATAAAACTTACGCTATATCCCTAGTTCTAAAATTGTAAAAGTACGTCAAAAAATCAGGTCTCCAACAGTTAATTCTTTGCGATAAATTTCCAATCCGTTTTCACTGACATGTCGTGTATATGTTAAAATGTTAGTTACTTACGTGAGCTTATCACTTGAAAACCAGTAATCTATAAAGAAAGCATTAAGAACGAGTTAAAATCGTTTGACATCGATGGCATCAGTTCAAATCTTCACGCAGATTAGAAAATATTATAGAAAAGCACAGATGAATACCTGCAACAGGAGAATGAGTTTCCCAAAATTAAGAAGAACGGTCGCCATATTTTCCTCCCAATTTTACATCCTATAATTTAAGGCGGATTTTCCATACTCTGAAGGGGAAAGTTTACGAATTTCAGTTGGTGGAGATCATCCGGCAAACCAACACCTGCCTATGTGAGTTTTAATTTTTAACGGTTTTAATTTTTAAAGGAAACCCTACTGAAGAGGTCAAATGTTGACATATTCTAGGTTCATGATTTGTTCGGCTCGATGGAATTAACGATGTTTTAATAAACTTAAACCAGGCGACAAATTGCAAGTGATTTTTAACTGTGTATCACAGTTTGTATAACTTGGATACCAACTGAGCGATTAACATGTGAAACGTATAACTTGTAGTCAAAGTTTTCTTAGAACTTTCTTAGAGATTGGCCAAATTAATTAATAAAGTATAAACTTCTTTCAGATCGTCGAAGATTCTCATTTCAATGTGCGCAGATCGAGCAAAAAGTAATCAATCATGCATTTCTTAAGTTTTCATGTTTAGATTGGAAAGCTACGTGTTTTGTCTCCCTGATGTTTTGTTACTGGCCAGTGTCATACATCGATCGGCGAAAACGTCTTCTAATTATAGCAACCAATCTTCATGAGCGGAAAGGAATTGGCGAAGCCATCATCATCATCATATCCTTTATTTAAACACGATAGGGTTTAAAGCTTAGAGCTTGTGGGGTCGTGTGGAGAACTGGGAGAAGTAAAATTTTGTATAAAAAAATAAAGACTGATATAGTGGAGATATCATCCAAGTCATCAAACTTCTCAGGGAAGATAACTATTTTAATTGGGGATTCAATTAGTATACATACGCTTGGCCCCAGATACCCCCTACTTTTCCTCACAGTCTCCTCCTCCTTTCATGAAGATTGGTTGCTATAATTACCCCATAGATGATGCTTTCGCCGATCGATGTATCACGCTGCCCACCTTGAAATAAATAGAAAACGTGAGTTTTTCTTTCGACGCAAAATTGTTAGATAATAGATAATACACTCGACGTTTCTATATTACTTCCTTATTCAGGGTTGCATAGATCAGTTCTGATACAGGTTTGTAGTCTGTATGCAAGCTACTTTTGCATGCCGAGGTACGCGCGCTCGTGTAGGCTGATCTAAAATCAACCCCGCGGTACGTTGATCTCGAGAAGGTGATCCTGCCTTCACCACTACCAGCAGGATATCACGTTCCTAAGTCATCAGTTATCAAGTTTTCCCTCAGCTCGCGGCTTCTTTGAAGTGCGCGAAATAACGCCAGCTACTCATGCAGGTCATTACACGAGCGCAGTCATTCTCGTTCCCATAGCCCTTTTCTCATCTCTTAGCCGGCGGAGCCTTGGCACGAGAATCGAAGGGCTCTGGAGACATAGGATTTTCCAGTCCTAGATTCTACGACTTCCGGTCTTCATGTATGCAGTCGTGATGTTTCTATATAATGTATGGGACTGAAAATGGCGGCCGACGAGGCAGGATTCGAAGAATCTTTTTTCAGGCCTTAAATGGTATCAATTTGAAGACTATCTCCGTCAGAAAAAGGTGATAAAGAACACTGCCGTTTTAAAGAAAGATGCTAATCTTTTTACCTGCTTTGGCAAGTCATTGATTTTTCTGTTATTGCCCTTTGTTTTTGACTCCCGACATGGATCGACTGAATCGTTTATTTTGGTTGTTTTGCCTTTAAGCTCTAACATCCTTCCAGCGATGCTTAAGTGGGAGAAGCTGTCTCTTCGACGTAAACAACAGAAAGCTTTAATTATGTATAAAACATTGAATGAAATTGCTCCGGACTACCTTCAATGTCTTTTCACTCAACGCCATGTCAATGGTTATAACTTAAGAAATCTTGAAGGAAAACTTTCGCTTCCCAAGCTAAAACTAATTACTTGAAACGAAGCTTTTGTTATAGCGGGGCCTGTTACTTCTATTGGGCAGTTTAAACGGGGAATTAAGAAGGTATCTGAAAAAGTTTGATTCAGACGCCGTGCTTTTGTCTAACTTAATTCCTGAATTTAGTTCGGCACGGCAGTAGCACGACATCTTTACTGGGCCTGAGATATCGGATTCCCACACGACAATCATGTAAAACAGTTATAATGAGTTTTAGTTTTTAACTTTTAGCTTAACTGATGATTCTCTGTGTCTAAATAAAGATTTTACATTACATTACATCAGACCGTGAAGCAAAACGATTTGCAGGTCAGCTGTCTAATGGTTCGGAATACTGACCCGCAAGGTTGAAATTAAAGATATCAAGCAATCAAAGTATCTAATAATTTATAGCCACCTGGAGGCAATTGATCAAAAATGTCTTGAGTTATTCCAATTTACTTCAGTTAAATATAGGGATTTGTAAGAGAACGAATTTTTCTCAGCAAATATGCTTTGGGGACAAAGAATGTGACAAATAAATTTTGAACATTTTGAAACAGTCAACATGTCTTTCTGTAGGTGGCTTTTTGTGTACAAGAAATGTCATTTAGCTTCTTTATTTAGTCTTGCTCCACATTCTCTAATTAAGAGTGGAACTTTCTGATAAGTTTACAAATTATTAAAGTGACTGGTGGTATTGTTTGTGTGATCATCATTTCTAATCCTGTATGAGTAACTTTCAATCAGTAAAATGAGTCTGCAACAATTTGATTTACTAGTATCTACTAATGCAAAATGTGGAAATTTAATTGGCTGAGCTGAGCTGCTTCATGTTTATCACTGATCACAAACTAATTATTGCAATCATTTTTAAATCAGAAAACATTTGCATACCGGTACATTGTATTTACAGGAAGAGTTTTAGGCCTGCATATTCCCAATTAGATATGCTAGGTGCCTGCAGACACACTAACCGGCTGCAGCAGTATTTGAC
Organism: Micromussa lordhowensis; assembly: GCA_964020085.1. NCBI lineage: Eukaryota > Metazoa > Cnidaria > Anthozoa > Scleractinia > Lobophylliidae > Micromussa > Micromussa lordhowensis. Next base: position 27,304,663 of record OZ026605.1, on the reverse strand, counting down.
TGAGCAAACAAAATACATCAACTTTCCTTGGAATGGTGGATCCAGAAATCATTGCAGTGAATCGCAATGGCAGAACATTTTCTGCACATGTTCAACACGAACACACACTGGTGATGACAAATCAAAGTGCTGCTTCTTCCGCACAGAACAAAACTACAAGTTATGAGAAAGATGATGCCTCCTACAGTGATTTACATACTGTCATTGCAGACATTGTATATTGACAATATAATTGGAACATTTGACCTCAAAACAGTATCCCTTGGTTGAGGATCTTCTTAACTTTACCTGACTACTTGATTTGTATTATTACCAAAGAAAGGAGAAATTGTATTTGTTTTCGAAAAGTGAAAATTTCATTGCTTAGTGCCTATTTTGTTACACACATTGTATATTTTCCAATCCACTGTAAACTTTATCCATAACAATATTATTGTTTATGTGTCCTATTTAACTATTTTTTTTAAAACCCATGAAATGAAAAAATCAAGTCATTTATTTTGTAAAAGCTCAAATTGCTCCAAATGTTTTATATGAGGCTAGAAGAAACAGATATATTTTATTTTTCTACCCTCAATGTTATTAAAAAGGTGGAGATTGATTGAGAGTCTCTCACTGATTAATTACCAGGCGGTTAACACACAAACAGAACTATCTTTATGTCTGTTTTCAGTTGCACATATAACAGAGTTGAGAATTGTTAAATGTGTATAGTTTTATACAGTGACAGATTGGTTTTGAAATTGATAGTTTTTAAAAACCAAATTTCACCTAAATCAATTAATTATACCTGCCTGCAAAAGAAACACATCCCAACTTTTTGCATCAGTATATAGCTTAAACATGGCGCTGTAGTGCAGTCGTGTTATTCTTGGAAGCACTTGGTCTACACTAAGCGGGATTTTTGTTGTGTTGATCGCCCTCAAAGACACATACGACCACTTTCGACACTTTCGCGATTCACTCTTATTCGCCCCACCGTATAGTAGAATGCTGACTCGACGAAGGTGATTCTACAACCTGTTGCAAGCCACAAAGAACGGAATTCTTTAATTTTCTTCACCTTTCTGTACAATGGTTCGCACAGCTTCGTTGTTAAACCATCATCGACAAACCACAATTTAAAAACTCGAGCACTTTTAAAATCTCCGGCTGTAAGTCACGGTTTGCTTCTTATCTCGCCGAAAACATCAACCAACCAAAAAAACCGTTTTGTTACAACAGCGACAAGTGCTGAGCCGTGAATTTGACTGAAAATTGGGAGAATTTTCTCCCAAATCGTCCATGTCCTCCATTATTAAAGGCCGCTTGTCACAGCTGTTACCAATCCGGGCGAACATTTTGACTTCCGTTCAAGATTTCTTTGTTTTCAAACAGCCAATCAAAAAATTCGAATTAATTTGAAAATCCTATGTTAATGTTTGCGCTACGCGACTCCCGGCGGGGAATGGCAGGGGGTGCAAAGGGCGAGGCACCAGAGGCCTGGACCCCGAAGCGAGTTTGGGGCCCGACCGAGGGGGTAGGTGCTTGGACGGTTGCTAAGGCAACCGCGACCGCACTGAGTCCCTTTGCACCGAGTCACACCGACGAGAGCCGGTGGAGTAACAAACAAAACAAAAGGGGACTGGACCGAGGACAAAGGAAAGGGGAAGGGAAGGGCGGGAAAAATAATCAGGAAAAACCCGGTGAAACAACCGTTGCGCGTAAGACACGGAGACGGAGACGAGCGTACCAGGCGAGACGGCCCCCAGCAGGGGCTATGGCGAGAGCGAGGCCTGGGCGCTGCTTCGCTAAACATTAACCTCTGCCAACGAACTTGACACCGATTAATGTTTGCGCTACGCGACTCCCGGCGGGGAATGGCAGGGGGTGCAAAGGGCGAGGCACCAGAGGCCTGGACCCCGAAGCGAGTTTGGGGCCCGACCGAGGGGGTAGGTGCTTGGACGGTTGCTAAGGCAACCGCGACCAAACTGACGAGCCGAAGGAGAGGAGGGCTCCAAGCACCTAAAAAAAAAGGGGGAGTCCTGGTGCCTGCCGAAAACATCCCCATGCCCGAGCCCGGGACGGGTGGCGAATGATAGAAACGACGTGCGAAAAACAATAAAAACGACAGTAAAATTTTATTAAAAACAGAAACATTAAGGCGACGAGGAGGCCAGCTACCGAGCTGCCTGGTGGAGAGTATCGAGGGACGTGCGGACATACACCAGATAAGCGTCGCTCGACCACCGGCCGAGAGTCCTGATTAGTGAGTCGGGAAGGCCTGCGGCGTGAGCAGAAGTGGCAGCGCCAATCCGAAAACTATGGCTCGAGAAGTTGCCTTGGACACCGGCCTCGGCGAGGATAGAGCGGAGGCGGTCTGTAACGTGAAGGCGAGAGAGGGGTTTCCCGTCTGTAAAGAGGAACAGCGGACCGGACGAATTGCCGCGGCGATGCAAGTAGATGGAGATGCTGGCAACTGGGCAGAGCGCGCCACCAGTTCGAGGAAGAAACAGCCTGACTCCCTGGCGGAAGGGGTCGGTCTTGGAAGCCTTGATAAGAAGAAGCACGCCAGAGGGCCGGTGAAGACGGTCCACCGCCAGGTCACTGACGGACAGGTGAACGGAGGGATCAAAGCCAGAGGGCGGGGTGGTGAATTCGCTGACGCGCAAGAAACCAAACCAGGCTGTCGAGAAGGCTGCCCAGAGCATGGCACTATCGGGATCGGCGAGGTTTAGGCGGGAGTGGATGAGTAGCATTAGGTCGCGGGTAACCGGAAGGCGGGGAGGCCTCGCACGCGCCGTAAGCGCCTGGGAGCGCTTAATTCCCCGGAGGACACGCTCGAGACGGGGAGTGGTAGTCAGAGGGTCGCCGAGACCCAAGTCAATTTGGAGGGAACGAACCGCCGCCAGGTAGCACTTGACTGTACGATAGGAAACCGTATACGACAGGTGAGAGACGAAGAGCTCGAGCGTAGACTCGGACACCGGAAACGGAGAACCAGACTGATGAAGGAGTCCAACCGTGGTGCAGAACTCCAAGAACCGGCGCTGGCCCGAGGAGTAAGACCGGCGGGTTGAAGGCGCCAAGCTGAGCTGCATTAGGTCCCTCGCTCGCTGATGGAGGTCAAAGAGATCAGGTGCTCGAGCAGCTGGGCTGGGACTGGTGTGGGCTCGGGAGACGCTGTGGGGGCGAGAGTCCGGAACCTCTGCAACTGAAAACGAGAAAGGGCGTCAGCGATGCCATTCAAGCGACCCGGCACGTGGGAAGCGGAGACCCAGAAGGAGTGGTGAGCTGCCGCCAGAAAGAGACTTCGCAGCAGGCCTCCCAGCGCACCGTCAGAGCAGAATCGTTTGGTAATCGCGTCGGCCACGCCTTGATTGTCGCACAGGAAGCGTACTCGGAGACCCCTCCAGTTCGGGCCCCAGACGTGGGCAGCTATGACGATGGGGTAGAGCTCCTTAAAAGCGATACTGGCTGATAGTTGCGACGGATTCCAGCGCCCGTGAAACCAGAGCCCATTGAGGTAGGCCCCGAAACCAATGGCACCGGATGCGTCCGACGAGACCTGCAGGTCCGAGAGGCTTGACCAGTGCGGAGAGGTGAAGAAACTCACGCCGTTCCAGTCCCGGAGAAAAGTCGACCACCAGAGCAAGTCACTTCGCGTCTCGTGATTCAGGCGGATGAAACGGGACTGGGAACGAGTACCTCGCAGGAGGTCGGTCAAGCGGCGCAGAAACGGGCGGCCAGGGTAGACTACTTTGGCGGCATGATGTAGGTGACCCAGAAGGGACTCGAGATCGCGGCGAAGACAAACCCGCTTGGCGGACCAGGAGCAGAGCAGGTTCTGAAGGGCTGAGACTTTATCCTCAGGCAGGCGGGCTTGGAGAAGAAGGGTATCGAGTACCACACCGAGGAAGGGAAGCGTGGTGCTGGGGCCCTCGACCTTTTCCTCCGCCAGCGGAATACCCAGGCAGAGGGCAACTGATTGAAGAATGCGGAGATTCTGAAGACATTCGTCCGAGAAGGGGGCGCCACCAGTTAGGAAATCGTCCAGGTAGTGGAGGAGAAAGCGAATACCATAATTGTGCTGGAGAATCCAGTGCCAGCCTTCGGCAAATTGGTTAAAGATAAACGGGGCGGACCGCAGGCCGAAGGGGAGAGCCAGGTCAACGAAAAACTGAGATCTCCAGGCCATGCCCAGCAGGGGTCGATCCTCGGGGTGCACTGGGATCAGACGGTAGGCGTCACGGATGTCAATCTTGGCCAAGAGGGTCCCACGGCCTTCTTGCATAATGAAATCAATAGCATCATCGACCCGGGCGTACGAAAGCGTAAAGTCATCGCCATTGATGCCATCGTTGACGCTGTTTCCGGCAGGGTGCGAGAGATCTACAATAAGCCTCCACTTGCCCGGTCTTCCGCGTTTGGGGATTACCCCGAATCTGCTGACATGGAGGGCAGGCAGAGGAGGCCGGGGAAACGGACCAGCGACTCTGCCGAGGTGGATTTCGCGAGACAAGTACTCGTCCACGACCTGGGGATTCTGGAGAGCGGACTGCATGTTCTGGGACGCGGACTGGAGCCCGGCGATGCGTGATGGGTTAAAGCCAATTCTAAAGCCGTGGCGGAAACCGGATAGGAGGTACTGACGACAGGAGGCAGATGGGTGGCCCTGAAGCTCGGACGTTAGGGCGGAGATTCTAAGCGGAGAGATGGCTGCAGGAGAAGGAAGACGCGGCATCGAAGGCACAGGAACAGGCGGCGGAGGGGAGGTCGAGTTCGCCGAACTAGAAGAAGGCATAGAGGAGGCTGGGGACGAGGACACAGGAGGAAGCGGCGTTGCCACGGTAGAGTTGAGGAAAGCACTGGAGGAAGAGGAAGATGCAGAGGACGGAGGAGACGGAGTACAATGTGGAGCGATAGAGGACGGACAGTAAGCGGGCGTAAGACGAGCCCCCGGCGCGAGGGGGGGAACGGGAGCGAGAGCGTGAACGACGTCGGGTGGAATCGGAGGGGCAGTTGAGACTGCGGTGCGGGCCGTGACACCTGGCGCATTCGTGACGTCGTTTGCACTGAGAGAAACCGCTGGTACAACGCCCATTGTTCCATGTACGGCAGACTTCGGAGCCTGAGGGGGAGCCGCGGGCTTCGCCGGGGCGAAGGGTGTCCGCTGACCGCCGAAAGGGCGACAGGGAAGACGGAGGCGGCTGTAGCACGTTGCTGCTGGCGTAGGCCTGATGGAATACCTCCAGGTCGGTTGCACCCCAGTCGAGGGGAACAGGAGAGCAGGCTGCTTTGCGGCGGAATCCTCGATCGTACCGCAGCCATACGTCCGCAGCTGGAAAGCTGCTATGCGTGCGTACGATGAGGTCCAAATACTTAAGAAGCTCTACGGCTCGGGAGGGAAAAAACGCTAGTACTACTTGGCAGTAGGCGATCCAGCAGCCTAGCCACGACATGATGTCCTTTACCTCGCGACGGGGCGGGCGTTTCGGAATCACGACTTGCCGGCTCTCTAGGAGCAGCTCCCGGGGCACCTCGTTGTCGCGGAGCGAGTCCGGGAGGAGTTCTGCGAACTCCACGTACTCCCCGTTGCGGATTTGATCAACCAGCTTAGGCGGGATCGGGGGACGACCGGGACCGACGTCGAAACCTGGGCGCCCGGCGCGTGAAGACGACGTACGAGGCGGCAGTGGCACAGGGGAAGCGGGCGGACCTGGGGCGAACGAGGCGGGTGATAGGGACGACACGGGATTAGCGACGGCAGGGGAGGTGAGCGTACTGTTTGACGCGATCGACGCTATGGTAGGCAAAATGGGGGACTGAGGCGTCCCGGTAGCAAGGCAAACGGTAGAGACAAATGAAGGAAAGCGAAGAGACTCACCCAGTGATGATGGAGCCTGAGAAGAGCTGCTAGAGGGCTGTATATATGCAGCAGCAGAGGAACTTGGGGCATTCGCGGCAGCAAACGACGGCGAGGGAAGATCCCGGAAGGCTCGCTGGACTGCGTCGGCGATCATCGGCTGGAGAAGGGCCTGCAGATTTATGGCGGCGGGTGCACGTGGCGGTTGAGAGGGAGCAGACATAGTTGCGGTCGAGGAGACGAACGAAGCCGATGGCAAGGTTGCGAGGGAGGCAACGCAGAACACTTGAGGAGCTGTGGTGCGGATGCCCGGCACCGAAGTGGAAGGCTGGAGCGGACAGGAACTTTCATTGTCTGGAGACGACATATTGGCGGTCGGGAGACGGAATTAGCGCACGAGTGGCAAAAATAATCAGGAAAAACCCGGTGAAACAACCGTTGCGCGTAAGACACGGAGACGGAGACGAGCGTACCAGGCGAGACGGCCCCCAGCAGGGGCTATGGCGAGAGCGAGGCCTGGGCGCTGCTTCGCTAAACATTAACCTCTGCCAACGAACTTGACACCGATCTCCAGAGCCCTTCGATTCTCGTGCCAAGGCTCCGCCGGCTAAGAGATGAGAAAAGGGCTATGGGAACGAGAATGGAGCGCAGTGGGCCTACAAACCCCAGATACACCCATTCAGCACATATAATTCCACGGGCGTTTATTTGATAGCTTCAGCAATATTGGGCTACTTCCAAGTTGCCGGCCTTTACAACATGAAAGGTTTTGCACAAGACTCGTTTTGAAACCGAGGCACAAGATAACTCGGAAATGGTCTATTAAAACTTGGCTGGCAGCTCAACCAGTTTTTCAATGTCATGTTGTTAGAGGATCATCTTCTTCTTGTCATTTGTAGAAGTGTGCACCAGGATAACTGATACATGGAGGATACTACACGTGGCGCGAAGATAAGAGTTTTATTTCCGAGTGGCGAAAACAATGTTTTACGATGACTGCAGAAATTCTCGCATGCTCATTGGCTAATTTTCATTGTCAGCAAGCGGACAGACGCAGGAAATTTTAATTTATGCGATGCGTCAACGAGCGAGAGCGGACAATTTGTTATTGTAAAAAACAAATTGACGTCAGTTTTTCATGCGTCTGTCCTGTTATTGGTAATGAATTTCGTCATCACATTGTCAAAGTAGTCTGCGGATTCACAGCTACTTTGACAATGGTATGACGAAATTCATGATCAAAAGTAGGACAGACGCATATTTTTACTCGCTCGCTGCGCTCAAGAAAATAAAATTCATATCTTCAGACCACCATGCATTTTCTTTTTTATTATATAAAAAAGCTAATTGTTTGCACCATACAGCAGTGCATGAAAGAGCGGAAATTGACGTCATCAAATCCCTCACCAGTGAGGATGTAGAAAATACGCCACTCGGATCCCAGGTGTCGTTTCGATTGAATTTTGCGAGTGGTGTATTTTCCAGTCAAAAATTCGTGTTTATATCATAAATGCATATACGACTAGATTTATGAAAACCGTGTCAATGAAAAACGCATTTCTTTGCACCAAGTGAGTCACGTTCTTTGATTTTCAGAACCTTAAAAGCCTCCAAATAGTTCCAAGTGTTAGGGAAGAAAGCAAAATAAACGGTGGAAGAGTGCAAGAGAGTGAGCGAGATAAAAGACTGGCAATCCTCTAAATTTTTATATCGTATACTTTGGAGAGTGGGAGACGCGGTGGCCTCATGGTTAGTGCGCTCGACTCCGGAGCGAGCGGTCCGGGTTCGAGCCCTGGCCGGGGACAACGTGTTGTGTTCTTGGGCAAGACACTTTACTCTTACAGTGCCTCTTTCCACCCAGGTGTATAAATGGGTACCTGCTATTTGTTGGGGAAACCTAACAAAATTGCGGGGGAGTGACCTGCGATGGACTAGCATCCCGTCCAGGGGAAGTACTTCTAGAAATACTTCTAGCCGCTTCATGCTACAGAAACCGGGATAAGCTCCGGCAGCTATGAGCCAGCCTTGGCTCCAAGGCTTCACACACCATACTTTGGAGATCTCTGGCGAGAGGAAACTCTTGAGAAGGGTGAGAATGTCGTTAACGCCCTTTTCATAAATCCAGACAAACATACCGTCTTTGAAAATGGTCAGAATAAAGGCAGCACAAGTCTGATGGGGACCTTGACAAATTACGACGCGATAAAATCTATTTACAATAATATTTACAAGATAGAAACACTTTGAAAGACAAAAATAGTATGGAATTGTTTAAGATAAATGGGGTACCTTGTGAATCTTTCAGGTTCTTTGCTCCTTTTGCCCAGGCTTCGGACCTCCAAAGATTGTTGACCAATTTCCGTATTCATTCGCAATCTCCTAATCGTTATTATATGGAGGGTCTTGAAGAGGTGTCTAAATGCCCAAATCCCATTCCCCAGCCTATTTTTTGTCCAAATCCCAGTCTCGATCCCACTTTTTTGTAAATGCTTTCATGTTCCAGTGGTTGGTTTAGGGCTTGGTGTTTGATTGGACGGGTCAGACTTAGGTAATTGTACTGAGTTCAGCTAGGCCTAGGTTTTTTTATTGAGTTAGGGGATCGTGTGTACTAAAGGCATCCGCGGTCGAGTGTCGATCGACAGTCGACTAATGTTCGATCGATGCATAACGTAGTAGTAACCTACCGAACGAGTCCATTTATTCAACTAACAGGATAATGCTACACACGCTTGTGATACGAAATTGATTTGCATTTGAATACATGGTGTCAGGAGATGTCTTCGGTTTCTGCGGCACTCCTTTCCTTCAGCTTCCACAACGTACTACCGTGGCTGCGCAGCGGGTTGCTTGACAACGCCTACTTTCTGGTACCCTTTGTTAGTTTGAGGTCGCACAACTTGCCGTTGACGGAGAGGTAGGAGAGATGTGGCGTGCTGATTTCTCGCACTCTTTGTAGCACCTTCTTCAAGTTTGCTTCATGGTCTGCTGTTCCCTCGTCCCATACTAACAGGCCATCAACGATGATGGCACAGGGATGCCCAGCAAACGGCTCTTCCATTGCACGCTGGAAAACTTCTGAGGCATAAGTGATGCCAAATGGCATGCGCAGAAAGCGACGAGCGGGATCAGTGGCGAGCGGAATATACCTCTCCTTTTTTCTACCAGACCCCACTCGTCGCCTGTCCGCTTTTTTTTTTCCGCCTGACCGAGAGCCGGGAACAGGCTACATCCTTTCGAATACTTGAGTGTGATCACATTACATTTAGCGCCATTGTCAATTTTAATTTCAACCTGTTGGCCGTTGATTTCCGTTGTACAGCAAATTTCACTTTTCTTTCCTGGTTTGGAAGTAATCGCATCGATAACAAATAAATCCTCATCTTGTCCGATAGGACATTGTGGATCGACATAATGGACAGAACGTCTACAACGCCGTCGACGATCTCGAGTAGTTGGATGCCCGCCACCACGGCAATTAGAAATGATTGGGCTTTACGAAGTGCCAAACGCTGGACATGATTTCTGCTTGGCTGCACGGTAGCCACCACAATTTTTGATACCAGGTTTCGACTATTTCTTCAAAAAACCTTTTACTTTGTTGACACCATGGACTACCTCTTCCTTTGGATCGCTGACTTGGTTAATTCTAGAGCTCGGTCTCGCTTCTCTCTGATAATTTGTTGGCAATACCAATGTCAATAGCACGATCCAGTGTGAGATCCCTTTCTTTCAAGAGTTGCTTTCGAACATGCAAGCCGAGAGCTGACGCCGTACACAATTTTACCAGGAATTTTATCATACTCACATGTATTTGCTAGGATTCTGTGATCAGCTACAAGTGACTAAAACGGTTCACCTTCTGTCTGGATTCGCGTGCTAAATTTATGCCTGTCCATAATGACATTTATACCCGAGGGTCGCAGATTTCAACAAATTTTCTTTTCAAAACTTCGATACTCTCGGGAGGTTCTGCTTCGACTCGAACGGCTTCATCTTCGTTCAGTACACCGGGAGCGTAAACAAAAGATTCCTCCTTTTCAATCGCTTCTCTTCCTGCCAAATTCAAGAAAATGTACGCTTTGGTTCTGTCGTCCTTTTTTCCGTGAGCGGCGGCGATGAATAATTCCACCTCTTGGACGAAACGTTTCCATTTCAGCGCGACATTTCCCTCGAAGCTCAATGGTCGGGTTTTCAGAGACCACCTGCCATAATTGTAACTTTTAGATTGTCAGAGAAACCGGGCGATGGGGACTTCTTTTTACTCCTGTTTCTCGAGAGACCGCGAACCTACTGAACGAGTTCATTTATTCAACTGCCACGACGCTACGGCAGAATATATATCGAGCATCAAAGACTGGCCAATACACGGCTTCTCTTGCTCTTCGTTTTGTAGCGTCCATCCCACTCCTGATACCATGTAGTTTTTTCGAGAGACAACCCTGCCAAACGGGTCCATTTATTCAGATAACAGGATAATGCTACGCTCGCCTGTGATACCAAATTGATTTGCATTTTGCTCACACACATTCCACCCACATTACACCCTCGTTCTACACATATGAGTCTGTCGATACTCTGCCAACTGTCTCCTAACTGTTGATCAAGTGTCTATCTAGTGTCGACCGAGCATCGATCAAGATGTAGATCGAGTACCGATCGAGGGCCTGATCGAAAGAGGGTATCGATCGACACTCGACCGCGGATGCCTTTAGTACACATGACCAGAGTTGGGTAGGGTTGGGTTTACGTCTGGGTTGAGCAGGGTTAAAGTTTGGGCTGGGTTTGGTATAGCTGGATTTTGGCTATGGCTGGTAAGCTAGAGCTAGGTTTTGGACTGGGATGGGTAAGGCTGAGCTGGCTAGGAATGGCCGGGTTTGAATCTGGCTTGGGAAGTGCTGGGTTTGGAGGTCAGCTGGGTGTGGCTGGGTTTCGGGATGCATTTTGTAGGGCTGCGTTCAGGGGAAAAGATGAAGACAGTTTGAGTAGGCTGCATTTAGGAGTCGGTTCGGTAGGGATAGTTATTACGATGAGATTAAGACCCAGCTTGACATAAGTAAGGGCATGTGGTCATTTCGTGAAGCTGTGTTTGCTACATCTCAAGACGATGTTATAGTTGGACGGTTGTGTTGAGGCCGGGTATAGGGAAGGCCAATCCATATCTGTAATGAATAGAGGAGAGGGAACAGTTTGCTGGGAGGGCATGGAGGGTTTGATTGGTTCTAAGGTGGGAGGGGTAGAAGTTGTTAAGCATTGGCGTAACCATCTGACAAGAGAGTCATTTCTTTACGTGTTTAGGTGGAGCTGGTCAGCCCTATACATGTTTTGACTAAACAGGGCTGATGGAGGCTCGTGGAAGAAACCGAATTCTGAAAACAGTTCTTGAACTTGCAAATAAATATAAGATTTAAGTTACTTCCACAAAGGAGGGGGTTATGGGACACAGAGGAGGAACTGTTCATAACCCCAAGTCTGTAGAGGTTGCTTGCACAGTGTACGTGCATTTTATATTAAACTCTGTAGAGGCGATGAAAAGTAGGCGGTACCTGGGAACAAACCTTAGCATATTTTTCTATAGTGTTCTTGACTGAGAAGTTGAATGATATCTACGGATCCACCATCTCTTTGACTTCGGATAACCTTCTTCGGGGCCCTAAGGAGCTTCATTCGTCCACTTTCCACTGAGATCTGACCTGTAGCCGAGAGGAAAGAAGACGGTTTTGTCTTTTTATGCGCGATCACAGCACTAGGCAAACTATTTTAATTCGGTTCAAATCGGAAAAGCATTAAACTAAGTTTACTTAAGCTAGCTAGCTTTTCAGTTTCAATCAGTGTGAAAGCACAGTAAACGCTTCGTTTATGTGTCGGTACACAATGCTCATAACGCCTCAATTTGTTTAAAAGGTGGCTCGAAACAGTTTCCATTATAACCACTCTGTATCATTTGATACCAAAATCATGGTACCAAAAAGCTGCCCAATCACTGGTGAACAAGTTGCTGTCAATTTTATGGCACAATAGGTTACCATAGCAACAATATGACTTGCTAAAAACTTAATTTTAGCTTTAAGCGCTCATAACTCGAAAACGAGCTCGGTGCCCCCCATTTTTTGTTATTGAATTGTAATTAACACGATAAGATGCAACTTTTTGCAAAGTTTTACGGAGGAGGTTCAGAGCCACCTTAAATTTTCGAAAATTTAAGGTAGCTCTGAACTCCCTCCGTATAATTTTTTTTAAACTCTGCAAAAAGTTGCATCTTATCATGTTACTTACAATTCAATAATAAAAAATGGGGGTCACCGACCCCGTTTTCGAGTTATAAGCGCTTAAAGCTTAAATTAAGGGTGTTTTTAGCAGGTCATATTGTTGCTATGGTAACCTATTGTGCCATAAAATTGACAGTAACTTGTTCACCAATGACTGGGCACTTTTTTGATACCATGATTTTGGTATCAACCGAGTGGTTATAATGACCCATCAAGCTCTAAGTCTTGGAAAGTAGTGGAAACTGTTTCGAGCCACCTTAAGGACGTTCGCGCCCAAAAACTTCCCACACACAGATTTTTTTAAAACTTTGACTGACGGTAGAAAATGATAAGATTAGATAAAAAACGTAAAAAAAATCGGGGGTCACCGAACTCGTTTTATAGATAAAGCGTAGCTCAGACCATAGCATTTCTACGATTCTCAGTCATTCGAGGCGATTCTGGCCGGATTCATTACTATCGGCATATATTTAAGTTGAAGAATCATCTCTAAGCTATGAGTGTTTAACACGGCTTATATAGGCCTAATTGATAGATCTTTGCTACATATGTCATTAAATCTGCTAGAATTAGCCTTAAAAAAGACAACTTCTAAGTCACGCACACCTGTCTCCATGTACCAATTCGACCCTTTTTTAATAGTATATGACAAATAATTACAACTTCCCACACACAGATTTTTTTGGTTTTTTAGTATAATGTAGAGAGTTAAAAAAGGAAGTGATCTGCCGAAAAAAAAGTGGGGGTCACCGAGCTTCCAACAAAAATATTCGCACACCAAGTTAACGCAAAGGTCATCAGCTCTATATTTTGTTAAGTTTTCGACTCGGTGCGCGCGCTTGAAAATGACGTGGCACGCGCGTGACCAATGAATAGCATGCGCACTAGAGATGCGCAGTAGCAATGGGCGTGAACGTCCTTAAGAAGTTTTAATCACCTTAAAAAGCTTGAGCGTTTACCATTTGAATGGAATTTTCGGTAGCTTTTTCTGGACAAATGGAACTGCACGTTTTTTTCCACTAAGGAAACAAAATAGATTGAACCGTATCATTTGATCGGGATTTTCAGATGCCAGTGGGCCGGGGTCTGGGTTCATATCATGTCAACAAGAAACATGGTGGCTGAACTTCCTGTCGTGCTAGACTTTTATCGGACGGCTTAGAAAATTGTTTGTTTTTGGAGAAGATGACAATTTCTTCTTTTGGCTGCTGCCGCATCCACATATCGTCCGAGAAACCAGCAAATCAGCATCCACATTTTTCCCACGATGTAGCTCAGACGGAAGCACGCCGGAATCCCGAATCATGTAAGTAAAAGAAAAACACCGACCACAAAACGTAATTCGTTTTCACCTGCAGGGTTACTGTTGTGTTCTGAAACGTCCGCCAACACTACCAACAAGCAAAGACTCACATTGTAACGATAAACGTTTCGGAAATCTGCCGCCATCTTTCAGATCTTTAGCATTCTTACTCGGAAGTGTTGCCGTGAAGAGCCTGGCACTGTAAGAGTGGACAAATGGTACAGAAATTTTCGGGCATTCCGGTAAAAGCGAGAAAAAGGAAATACCTCGAAAGGTATTACCTTTTTTCCGAAAATTTTCTACCGGGATGAACCGTTCCATTTGAATTCACTCCGGAATTACCGAAAATTCCATTCAAATGGTAAGCGCTCCTTTTTTCCGAAAATTTTCTACCGGGATGAACCGTTCCATTTGAAGTTCGAGGCGGCGAAAACCGGAAGTGGCGTTGGATTTTTGCGTTTGACCGCTGTGTGCGTTAACCCAAACCCTCGGTTAATAACCGAAGTCTTAATTTTCTTGTATAAAAATGTCTTTCACTGCCTGTTTCACTGCCTATTGCGAGATTCTTCAAACTCAAAACTGAAGGACAAACAATATAAACAGAAAACCTCACTGAAAAGTTGCAAAATGCAATCAAAATGATTAGTGATGTGCTCAACTTCCGTATCATACCCAGTCTTCCTCGAAGTTCGTCAAGCAAAAGGAACGCGGTTTATTGACGACTGCTAGGCTGGAATATTTGAGCCCATCACCTTATCTGATAGCCTACAATACCGTGAAAATTTCAATTATTTTTGGCGGATATTGAGAACAAGTCGTTATCGGACAGAGTAGCGCCTGTCAACAGCTGACCTCCTGGTATGTCTAACGTGAACGAACATTCCTCAAGTAGTCGCGATCAAGGTATTTATCTAGACTTTAGCTCTGGCGAAGAAAAACCTTCATCCAGCGATGTTAACAAAAGCTTTGGTAAGATGGCTCTTTGTTTAGTAAACTTGCAGTAACTATTTATAGTAAGCTGAAAGAAAAGGAACGCAATCTGCGCGCACTATTTCATCTGGTCGTACACGTTTGAACAAGAGGCATGCATACGTTTGCAGTATGTGCAAATTGACTTAAGCTTACTTACTGATCTTTGAATGGTCATAGGTATTTAGCCGTTTTGGAGATTCTGTTTAAGTTCTTAAGAGTTTGCAATTCAAAGAAAATATGACAATAAGTGTTATGTTAATTATGATTTGTCATACTGTGCAATTGCCCGTTGTAAACCAAAGCAAGGTTTTGAATTTAGCTTATAGCCTATTGTTATCCTATTGTAGCTTCGAATCAAGACAGAATGGTTTTTCAATATCATTTCCATATGTCAGACAATAGGTTTGTTGTTATGGGAACTTGAAAATGTTTTAGTAGTTAAACGATTATGCAAATACTGGATGCCATGACGTATTTGCTAAATTCTAGTTCTGGTTCGATTCCCGTCGAAACGAGCGATCGATCATTGACATTCGATGTAGTAGCTTGTATTTGAACTTGGAGATCAAGGTAGGGATATTTGTGATAAGCTAAGCAGCTTTTATGGGCTAACTTTAAGCATTTTATAGAGAACTGCCCGATGTCTTTGTTTCAAGTGTTTAGGGAAAAATAGGAAAAAGAAAAAAAAGGTACCTCGAGCATTGTGATTAAAATTATGCGACGCTTAATGTCACGGAAAGTTCTGTTATACAAATATTCTTCATTAAAGGTGAATTGAGCTTCTCTACAGGTACATTTCTGATCGTTTACTTGAGCTTTACATCTGTTACACCTTCGTGCTCGTTCGGCGCTAAAATTTTAAACCAAACGAGATCGAACAAGAGTACAATTTGTAAGTGTTTTTTTTCAGAATTGAAGAAACTGCGTAGCGTCTCGTAAACTTACAATAGAGGTTAAAATTTGAAAGACGCTTAATGGCGGTATAAAACAACCGGCGTTTCGGCATTTACGTGGCAGCCTAAACACCCTGAAGAAGGCAGTAATGCCGAAACGTCGGTTGTTTTATACCGCCATTACACACTGTAAGCGTCTTTACCTCTACTTGTAAGTGTTTTTTTTCCTCGAGGGGCTTTCAAGCTCATATTTCGGAATGACAGCAATTGTTTTTCACGACAACTTTTTGGGTTAGATAATAAACGGCCAGAGTTTATTCAAAGTGTACACACAGTGTGATAAATTACGGTATCCATGAACTGCTTGTAATAATAACAGTATCCACGAAGTCAGCCTGCAGGGCTGTTATTCACCTGTAGCCTTGATCTTCACACCCATAGAAAACTTATTACTTTGTGGGTGAATTGTATCAACTACAGGCCAGTTCATGCGTAACATCAAGGGCCCATCAAACATACTCAGCCGTAACAGCTGTTACGTACAGGTTATGGCCCTTGTTGACAGCCTGCAGCCTGTAATAATAACAGCTTGTGTTGAAATGACTTAACTCTCATTAATACTGTTCCTGATACAGCACTCAAAAAACTGCCCCGAATTGGCCAAATTAGCCTTGGGTACCACCTGAAGCTTAAATGTGCAAATTGTGCGTTTTTTGGTGCTTCAATTTTCTGATAACATTTTAATTTCACTGCTGAAGTTCTTGACGAGAGAGGGAATCTCTTGAGAGTACCATCCCAGGAATCAATGGCATCTACAGACACTTATAACAGCAATGCATCAAGCATGGTCCACGTTAGACCAGCCCAGGACGGGGCCAATGCAGGGTACAATGATGATGATGATGATGACGATGACGTTCTTTGGGAAGATAATGAATATTTAGAGAAAAGCATGCCGAGTCACCAATTTCGCTCCATTAGAGGTCTGCCATCTGAAAATGCCTTTAAGCAAGGGGTGCGAAGAACTCTTAAACAACGGGTGAACAATTCACGGGCATCTATGAGAAGCTTGTCTCAAGATAGCACAGATGATGCCGCTGCCGCTGCTAATGGCTATGAAGATGAAGTTATTCGTGGTATGGATCTTACGTCAGAAGAGTTTGCTGAGCTGACAAAAAGGAGGAAGTCCATCAAGGAAATGCCGACATCAATAAGGCGAAAGCGCAGTCTCAGGTATGTGGCTGGTTTTACCCACCCACTCATCTGTTGTGGAGAGGTTCCATTCAGGGTTTGTACGCATCTTGAAAACCCTTGAAAACCCTTGAATTTCAGGAGTCTGATTTCAAGGCATTGAAAGTACTTGAATTTCGTTTTGGGTCCTTGAAAGTCGTTGATTTTTTTATTGAACAAGATCGAAAAATATCTGCTTTTAAGGCTTTAAAGTAAATGAAATCCAGTGAAAACAAGGCATAATGCTCTGGAAATGCTCACTAATTATGTTCCCAGTGCTCTTTCTCGTTACTCTCACGCATGTACGTTTAGCTACAAGTGCACAGCGCATGTCTGGTTTGCACATGCTTTTAAGCACTCGTTTTCTGGTATTTGCATAACTTTAGTTTGGAAAGTAAAAAAAGTCCTTGAAATTTCTAAGTACATGTAGTGTCCTGGAAAGTCCTTGAAAAGTCCTTGAATTTTTGACTTAAAAAAGTGTACGAACCCTGTCCATTGTATTTTGTTAATTATTACTTTGGACTTCAAAGTTATTATAAATTCCTTTTCATTTTTTGCTGATTATACCTTTTTTGCATATTTGAAGAGAGAATGTTGCTGAGTCAGCAGTCCGAAGAGGAAAGGCAAAAAGAATTAGCACCTGGAAACAAATTAAGTTCTCAGTTGCCATGGTAAATAATGCATGTAAATGATATCAATCCTATTATTACAATAATAATTATTGTAGAACACCTTGTGTGCTCATTAGCTAATTTTCATGGTCAATTATTGACAACGAATCTTGTCATAACCTTGTCAAAGTAATCTGTGGATCCACTTGGCTATCATCTCTAGGATCTACTTTGGCAACGTTATGACAAAATTCATGATCAATAACAGAACAGACGCATGAAAAACTGACACCAATTTGTTAATGTTATATAGTTACCGGGTGAGATTCGCTCTATTACAGATCTAGGGATTTTTAAGCGCCATCTGAAAACGCACCTTTTTAGTGAAGCTTTTTATTAATTTATTAATTTTTAAATTTTTATCACGATAACTACCAGTATTTTAACATATGTTGTATATTTTAATTTTATTATAGTTTATTTTAAATAATAGTAGTTAAGTTAAGTTTTTATTGATGGAAATCATGTAATGCGCGCTTGATCATTTCATGGAAAGCGCGCAATATAAGAATTTAAATTATTATTAAATTATTATTATAGTTAGTTAAATTTTACTGGGAATCCTGAAACAGTGTTTCAGAACAATATATTGCAAAGAAAATGCAAATGTCTTTTCTGAACAACATTAGTTTTTGAATACTGTGGCACAGTCAGGGAAACATCGGCCGAGGGAAATAACAATTTTTTCAAGGTCAAGGAAAAGTAAAAAATTTTGGATCAGTGAAAATTGCCTTATGGTCAGTGAATTTTTTTTTTCCTGTGATTGGCAACCCTGTTCTCTTCAAGCTGTCACAATGTAGAATGAGATACAACTACAGTATATTAAATATACCTGTAGACATGCTAAAAATACTAATACTAATAATTTTTACTACCGGTATGTACAATGTTATTATGTATGTAATATACAGTACTATCTTATAGAACACTCTATGGACAAAGATTTGATCTTTTTGAACATGCCCATTCTAACTTGTACTAACTGAGTGTTCCATTTTCGTTCTTCAGGGTTGGCAGCATTTTAAAGATGGAGCCAAAGAGATTCTATATTCTATGGAATTGTGGAGGAGTCATCTTAAATTAATTCATGGTCAGTGCATAGAATAAACAGGATTACTTCTGTGAGATTTCATTGCTGAATACCAGCAGGTGGTATTTAATATTAATAACAACTTTTTTTACTCGCTTATCATTTTGTTACAGTATTTACATTTTATTTATTGTATTCACACATTTTCACAATAATTGTGGACTGATCTGCGGGCAGATCAGTTATTATCAGAATCATAAATTATTACTTAATAATAATGAGAAAATAGTGAAATAATTACAAACAGCAGAGAGACTTTAAATTGCTACTTCATTTATACTTCGGGGGTAGGCTTAATTTTATTTTTCTCGATCTTCCATAGTACTTAAGACAAAGCAATTCCTTTGACATTGTAACTTTTTTTTTCAGGCATGTTTGGATCAGGGGTACAGTCGTACTTTGTGTTGCTTCGCTGGTTGTTTTTTCTCAACATTGTGATCTTGTTGTCAACGATCGTCTTTCTGTTCATTCCACAAATCATCCATGATCAGAGCACTAAGCACAACAATGTGTCCTTCACTGGATGGGAACTACTCACTGGGGAGGTAAAACAGCATACAGCTTCATAAATCAAACGCTATTAAGTTTTGTTCTTACTAATAAAAGTACAGGCTGGTGTAGGTACATTGTATTTATCCAGTGATTTTAAAAACAAAACATTTTTTATAGCAACATTTTGAGATGAAAATAACTTACAATAACAATTAAAACAAAACAGGAAAAGGAGTCCAATGAAGGGCATCAAATTACAAGCTCTTATAATCATTGAAATGTCAAATTATGGCTGTCATTGGAATTTTATTGTAAAGTAAAGTAATTGTTGTTGGGCTTCAGGCAGTGGACAAGCAAATCTTTTACATTTCTTGTCTAATACAAACACATTTTTGATTACCTGCAAACACTAGCATATAACGAAAAACTGGCACATGACTTTGGCAACAAGGACAAAATAATACAATGTACACTGTACATGTAATTAATATACATACATTACTTACATTGTATATGGATGGTTCTTAATTTGTAAAAGGAAAAATGACAAGTAGTTGTCACCTCAAAATACTGTCACAGGTTGTATTTTGAGATAATGACTGTTTCAAGGACATTATATATATGAACAAGATTGCATCATTTCTATATTTATATATGTGCATTCACATGCTGAGCTTTAATTTGTTCCTTCGTTTTTAAGGGTTGGTTTGCCGCAACAGAGCTGTACTACGGTGCTTACACCAATGAAACAGTTGAAAAGATTGATAACTTTGAGTATAACTTGCCCTTAGCATACCTGTGTGTTGGAGGTGGCTATCTGTTGCTGTGTTTAATCATGCTTGTTTACAGGTAATTGCTGGCAACACTTAGTCAAGATTCTGATTATAATTTTTTTTGAAATGAGTTAAGGATCAAGAATCACCATAATTTAAGGACTCATACTTACATGTACATAGTAGGTGCATGAAGTTTGATGTGCGACACAACTTTTCTGAGTTAGTGAGTCATAAATATGATAAAAATAATTGCCATTTCCGAATTACCATTAGCCTATTTCTCAAAGCAAGTCTTGGTGCTTATCCTTTCATATGAAAATGAGATTTCATTCACATGCAAGTTAAACTCATTTTCATATGAATGGTTGTGCACCAGGCCTTACTTTGAAAGAGAGGCTTTGGGTAACTTGGAAATGGTCTATTATAATTGAAGGGCTTCCTGCAAAAAGGGCGTATATCGCTTTTTTAGCGGATTTTCGTTTTTTTCTGCAGGATCAAGCTAATTTTTGGCAGACTGACAGAATCTTAGCTGCACTTTCTTTTGAGTCAAGGGAAAATAGCACACGAGCGGAAATCTGGGAACGGATTGTTTACAATGTACATCGGTTATTGTGACGTGAAACACAACACGTGAATTGATCGAGCGTCAAAAGGAAATAGTGCATGCTGCCTTAGAGCTCTGTCAACTGATATTTTAAGCCTTGTTTTAAAGTACCTTGCATGCCTGCCTGGTGGTTGAGAGGCATCATAAAGCCTTGATAAACCCGTAAGTCACCAGCACGTTTTAAAGAACCAAAATGTGCTCTGATGTTCGAGCGAGGATATACTCATGTTATCATTGCTTGAAGTCAGGTCGATCAAGGCAGCAAAGTCCAAGAGCAGTTCTTGCCCAAGAAAAAATGCTTCTCGTGAGTTGTGGCTCATTTGCCAAGCGTTGCTGGTGTCAAAGTTTGGAAAGCGAGAACTGGTTTTAGACTTCTAAAATGTCTTGCATCAATGGGAATGTGGCTGTGTATTGCCAAGGCGAAAGGAGCCTTCCCAAGCATGCATAGCGATCGCGCTCAGTGGACGTTTCATTGGTTTGGTGGCCTGGTAAACAGCAACATACCGTAAGAAGAAGTGGATTTTTGGAAGTTATTGACACAGGGATTCACACAGATAATGGACAACAAGTAGCAATCGATTATAACATAAATTTTATTTCAAATCGGCATGATTTGCAGTGTTTCGAACTTCTGGGATCAGGGGACAGAACCCTAACCTTGAAGGCTTCACGAAGTCAACATTTTGCTCTGCCGTAAGTTAAAAGAGTATCTCTGCGATCGCTTTTTGTCGTAGACTGCGAGCGGTCCCTCTTTTGCTCGAAAATTCGTAGAGAAAAACGGAAGGAAGAACGGAAATCAACATGAGCGTGCGAGCGTGATGTGCGAAGCCGCCAGCCGTAAGTAGCGCAGGCGTCGGACACGGCTCGCGGCTTTTATGAAACAAAAGGTTTCTTTTGTTTTTCAAAGACTGAGTTTTTTGCATACGTTATTTCTCAAAAACGAAGCGCAAACCAACAACATCAATTACGGAACAATGTTTTTCATGTCAACACAAGTCAGTCTGCCAAAAATTAGCTTGATCCTGCAGAAAAAAATGAAAATCCGCTAAAAAAGCGATATACGCCCTTTTTGCAGGAAGCCCTTCAATTATTATAAGATAAGAAAGTGTGAACGTATTATATGTGCCTCTTTAATACATGTATTTGCCATGGACACGCAATGCTGCAATGTAACTTCAACATGGCTTATTTAAGTTTGTTCGCAACTGTTTAATACAGTTTGAGGAAAAATATGAGCAAGCAAAGATACTGTTTCTACAGCTGTACAGTCATGTAAATTAATTAGCACCAGATGATGTAATGATGAAAGTTTGTGAGGATGAGTCAGTTCATGTACATGTCAATTCACATATTAATAATGTTACATATGATCAATTTGTTTTTTCACTCTTATACTCTAACATAAATATAGCATGGCAAACTCATACAGAGAGAACTATATCTACGCTGGAGATGAATTTAGTTTCTTCATTTCCAAAGCCTTTTGTTCGTGGGATTATGGAATAACAGACAAGAGTGCAGCGTTGTTAAAACAAAAAAGTATCTTCAATGAACTTCAGGTGTGTTTGTGCTAACTGTTGTATACTTACAGTTGACTGAATGACTGTATAGTCAGAGCGATTTGTGTACAAAAAGTTTTAATGAAGTTAAATACATGTACCTTCAGTTATATAACTTAATTCTTATCAGGCCAGGGAAGTGTTTTTAAGTCCTGTTAATGTACTAGTTAGACAGTATATCTTTGCAATGTATAGTTGATATGGAACTGCAAATTAAAGCAAATTGCAAGAGGAGCACCACTATCCACTGTGTCACAAAGCCTAAACAGAGCTCTGTTCAGCATGAATATCACTCAGGTTAGCCTGTTTCAGTGATGGAAATAGGAATATGACATTAGTCAAAATAAGTCTACAGTCTGCAGTCTGCAAGTGTGATACGCATACTGCTACACCTATATCGCACATGCACAGTCACAAGCTCCCAATGCCACCAAACCGTTTTATTGCCACAATTTTCTCTGTGGTTTTGTATTTACTACACAAAAAATAGCAAAAGTAATAAATTAAAATTTCGACAGCATTGGGATGTCATTGTCAAGTACATGTAAATGTGTAACTATGTTTTTAGCTGACCTAATTTTGAAAACCTTCTTTTTATAGGAGGCCATTGCTGAACAAAATTATAATGTGGATCGCACATTGAGTGAGAAGTGTAACATTTTCTGGCTTCGTGTCCTCACAAATTTCACTGTCCTGGCCTTAATGGCAGGAGCGGCCTATCTCATACAGTTCTCGGCAAACCTTTCACTGTCATCAGTAAGCAAATCATAAGCTTCAACTAATTGTATTAATGAAGATGTTGTGTAAGTAATACATGTACACCAATATCATTATGTCCTCCATGTAATTAACTTTTAACTAACACTATTTGAACAATAATTTGTTAAGAGTCACTATAACTATGTAGGTTTTGCACTCACAACAGTATAAAACGTTAGATGTCTGAAATTGAAGTTGAGTGTTATGTGTTTATCATCGATAACAGTACTGATCCATTGAGAGTTGTTTTAAGATCCTGGCCAGTGATTTTCTTATGGACTCCAGTAGACTTAACATTCAATTTTCTGGGCCTCCCTCCTTCAGAATCAATGTTGAAGAATATAATCTAGTATTTTCAGTATCAGTACCTATGCATGTACAGTAGGCTGGAAGAATAAAAATCAACATTGCATTAGGTGCCAAGCAGGGAGAAAGGGGGTTATGTTTGTGGGGGTTTCAGTAAGTTTTTTAGCATGCAGGCATTAGGCGATGACAACTGGTCAGAAAATCAAAAAAAGCCCTTTCAATATATATCCCAACTCAAAGTTTATTTCACATGAAAGTCCACCTACCTCTGGACCTTTTCTTTACCAGTGTAGAAAATTATTCAGTCATTTGCCGTATAACTTTGACGTATTTCATGAGTGACATGTTTCCCCAAACATCATTGGGCAAATTTTCTGGACAGTGGAGCAAAATCGTGCTTTGTATGACTTGAAATAAGCTTAATTTTGTAGATTATTGTTAGCCTCGGGGAACTAGCACAGGACAGCAACAGTACTACATGTACTATATAAATTATCGGTGAAGCAGCCGGGCAAAGTTCCCTTCACAGCCGGTCAATTTGCTTGGTGCACGGCACTTAATGAAACTGCTGTGTTTGTCTACCATCTTTTACCATAGTAATAGTAGTAATAATAATAATAATAATAATAATAATAATAATAATAATAATAATAATAATAATAATAATAATAATTATCTTTATTGAGGAGATCAATTTCACTGATAAGTGATTTACAAAAGAGTCCTCCAAAGACCATGAAGACCTTCTGGTATTTTTAGGGCTCACTATCAATGTATTAATAAATAGTAAATGAATGATGTATCTTTTTACTAAGGACACAGATGATGTAGTGGAGAAACTAGTCCTGCCACTAGTAGTGTCTGGTATCAACCTTATTTTGCCAATGGCCTTTCGCATTATTGCAAGCTTAGAAAGATACAGAAGTCCTCGAACTACCATTAACATCAGTTTGGCAAGGTACTGATCACAAAATGATTGAGATACATTTATTCAAATTATATAATGTCCAATTACCACAATTTCCCTTTCTGTGGGGCGGTGTAGTAATTTAAACTTTTTTGCATTTCAGAACCACATTAATGATGTTAATATCTGTGACAACGGTCATTGTTTTACTGTTTGTGGACATTCGATGCCGGGACTGTAAAAGCGACCTTCCAAGCTCTGATGATACCTGTGAACCAGTAAGCATATAAATAAACAATAGCCTCCATTTGGCAGAAGTATTTCTTTTGTATTATTGTATTTATTTATATTCGTTTGTTATTTCTCACCTTTTTGTACATATATTTTTTTACCTCCGCTTTTTACACTTCACTTTTTAAAGGTTGCAGACTGGCAATCGAAAGCTCGGTGTTTTTTCAAAACTTTTTACCAGAGAGTGTCTTCTAAACTTTTCAATATATAATTATATTAATTAAATATTGCCATATACAGCTGTAGTTCAGCAAAATATTGGGCAGCATTACCTTGTGCTTCAATTTATAGTACTCAATTGAAAGAATGTTCTGTGCTAAATAATTTGATAGTTTGGTAATTATATGGTTTGTGGGGGTTAATAAGGACATGTACATGTATATTAAGTAGAATTAAGAATTGTTGTCATATTATGGAACACATGCTCTGGGTGATAGAATTTCCCGAAAATCTGCCTGTTAAAGGGTTGAGCAAAATTTATTTCTTATTCTAGAGTAGCCTGCATCGCAGATGGAACTGTCTCTGAATTATTGCATAAATCCTTGTCTGCGGAGACCCCCAACAAAGTACATGTACTTCGATCTGAGTAGTCGTGTGTGATTGGTCTCTTCATAAAGCAATTGTTTCATTGGTGATAAATCGCTTTCATTGGGTATTAGGGAATCTCCCTCTATCTATAACTGGAAACGATCCACAAGTAGAAATACGTGCTAGCGAAGAGAAGTGGTATGCTTGCTTTTAAAGCAGTTTGATTTCAGATTAAAGTTACCGATCTTCTCCCTGATCATTCTTCTATGGAAAAAATTTTGTTTTAATTTACCCATTGGCTTTACTGAGAAAGTCCTTAATATTACAAACCCCATGGTTCAAGTGTCGTGTTTGTTATCTCGCCTTTGCGATCACTGATGGAGGACCAAGTGTGAGTTTAATTGGTACTCCAAGTCTCCTACCAATTTGAAAATTCTAGCTATTTTCATCACAAACGACAGAAGCCCAGAGATCATTCAGCAGGTTTTAAATGGAAACTACATTTTAGTGTTTGGTTCACCTGAGTGGTTAGTATTGTTAAATTACACTGACCCCTATGGTTCATGACATTTGCACATTTTCTGTTCTTTTTTTACTTTTGTCTCTCAACCTTTTCTGCGTCACACTTGTTTCTGAAGGGCATTTTATGCTGTATTAATGTTGGTCTGGTTTCTGTTTTATCTGTCGCTTTGTATTGTTTAACACCTCTACAAGTTTTTTGTAATCGTTTGCAGGTTCTGCAGGAGTAAAAAAAACAATTACGAACCCAGAACGAATTTGAAAGGAACTACCGGTGTTCGTTTTCTTCATTGGTGGTCTAGAACAAGGATTTGTGTGCTACTTTGCAGAGGCTAGTAGCTAGGGGCTATACTAGTGTCTGCAATGCAGGCTAACTCTAGAAATGTCATTTAATTATGTTAATGTTAAAGGGTTTATACATGTACATGTAGCACAGACATTTTTTAGAGACCCACATAAGCTAGAGATCAAACTTTGTTTTCAGCGGTGCATATTACTGGTAAATCAACTTTTCCCTGATGGAGGGTAAAAATGGAAAGCTTAATATGTACATGTAATACGTTATGGGTGGTTGACATCTACATGTATGGCTGAAAGCATGCATGCTTAACTCAATAAAACGATACAGAAAACAAGTCATACAGAAGGTAATTTACAGGCATGTTTTGAGAGCATCCTAATTGCTAGTACGTTTCACGGCACCACATGATGCACATGATTACTTTTATGAACTTGAGATGGTGCAGTTTTGTAACATGTTCAAGTACACATGTAGTTTTATTTACTGGTTCAATGAGGAATATTCACTACTAACATTGACTTATTATCAGTGAATGTAGTATTTTCAGCTATCATTTGTTATTAGCCAAAGGGTGGATTACCCATCTAGATTTTTCACCCTTTCCAAGATTAATGTTATTATTATTTCTCTACTGCTTATTATTAGGAAATTAGGCAGTGTTGGGAAAACTATATCGGATACACATTCTATCGACTTGTCATTGTGGACTTTGTTTTCCTGTTACTATCAACCTTCTTTGGTGAATTTGTTCGTAGGTATGTGACTCCCTTGCTTTGCACATATTTACATGTAACGCACTGTAACATTCTTAACTAAAACCCGGTGTCTGACATTTGCAGACTGCAGACCACAGTCTGCAGTCTGCAAATGTCAGACACCGACTAAAACCTCCTTCTCTGTAAATACTCTTTTTCTTTGGCATTGTAGCTTAAATAGGAAATAACACACAAACTGCAGTGACAAACATGTCAACAAAATAGAAGAAACAATTAAATTTAAATTAAAGATCTAAGTAACAAATTAACAATAACAATGACAGAAGCTGATCGAGGAAATTTTGCTTATAAAAGATTCAAACTAATTACTAAGCTTTTCACTGCTAATTAACATTATCGTTTAGAGTAGGTTTCTTGCATTGTGTATCTGACCGACCTGTGTATCTGGTCCCATTTTAAGTTGTGACCAGTTGATGTGACATGGTCTGCGATAGCAGACTTATGACACCTACTTTTGACATTTGGGAACGGTTGATCCTATATCTTTGTAGGGAAAAAAGACTTGATGCAATGAGCACTTTGGAAAATAACCCTTAGATTATAATTATATTGGAGCAATAAAATTTCTTTGTTTTTGTTCTTGCTTTATTGTCATGTCTGTCACCACAGTTTGTGGGTAAGTCCTTCTCTGTAATGTGCCTCCCCCCCCCCCCATCCATCTTCCTACCTGTTAGTTGAACTTCAAGTTTTTAAGGAGCACCCTACATCTTCTTTTGAGTTCCATCATCTAAAGTAAGGGTTTCGATCTGTATCTGTGGTCAGCTAGCTGCCGTACTTGGTTACCCGGTAGTGGAGGGCTTCCCTGGCTTTGGTTGTTTGCCCCTGTCCTGGTTATTGTGAAACAAGGGCCAAGATTTAAGGAAACCTGTAACATAGACACCCCTTTTTATTTTACCCCCCAATGCCCCTCCCAACCCATTAAGCAATAGACCACAAGTTTCTATGGGTTATAGGCTGATAAACCATGCAGGATGTTGGTAGAACACGGGAAGAATTTGTAAATCACGAGCCACAGGCGAGTGGTTTACGAATTCTTCGAGTGTTCTACCAGCATCCCAAGTGGTTTATCAGCCTAAAACCCATAGAAACTTGTGGTCTATTGCTTTTATATAATAATTCAGAAGACGCGCGATTTTCCCATGGGTTTACCGGCACAATAACCCATAGCTGATTGACCAATTAGAGCATGTGCATTGATTTGGTTATTATATAAAGAAGTATAATATTACATTATTTTATAGTGATAATTCAATTATAAATAACAGGTATTTTTCTCTGTTCTTAATTCTAGGATACTTGCTGTAAATTGTCAGTGCTGCAAGACACTTGGTCCTCCTGGGTTTGACATTTCAAGGAATGTAATTGAACTGATATATTCACAGGCCCTATGTTGGTAAGAATTACACGGTATCATTGTCATTATCCTTATCATTATTATTTTGAATAGTTGCTTTTTCAGCATGTTTAATTTTCGGCATGTTTTTTAGCATAAATAGTGTAGTCGGTTGTCGATAAAGTTTTATTCCGCTTGTTCACTCACACCGCGTGGATATGTGTGATGTCTACATTTCCATCTACAAAGTAATATACAATAGGTGCTAATTTCGTGCCAATATGTTACAAATAGGAAGGATATTATTTTTTTATTTTATCATTTCATCTTTTTCCCTCTGAATTTAGGATTGGTACGTTCTACAGCCCCATGTTGCCACTAATTCAAGTTATAAAGCTGTTCATTTTGTTTTACGTGAAAAAGGTATGTGTGATCAGAGCTTAATGTCATGCAAATTCATGTACTTAAATAATAATATTTAGTCTTGGTTTACGAGCAAGTAAATACCAGTAACAAGTATTACGTTTGCATGATGATAACATAGTTTGAATTTCTAGGTATTAACTAGTCTACTAGTTATCTAGTCAACTAGTTATCTTGTCTACATAGCTTACATGTAATTTCTATTCAACCAAAAATTCCAGAGCTTTTTGAAGTTGTGAAAAATTAATTGAGGTAAGAAAATTTTGAGGGAAAGTCTTTGAACAAAAAATTAATCATTATCAGGATAGCTTAGTCATTCATGATAAGCACTCGACCTTCATACCTCAAAATGGCACTATTTACTACTTATTAACTGAAAGTGAGGTGGTTTACAGGGAAATCTCTGACCAAGACCTAACACTCAGTCAATTTCAAAGGCTGGGGTTTGAGATAAATTTTCCCTTAAAGGCCGAATGTCAAGGTTAATAATTTGTTTGTTATATGGCTCTTTGCTTTGTTTTTTCAAGCCTGTAATCAGCCCATCAAGTATTAGAAAGCAAAAATATTCCTATGTTTCCCTTCTCCACTGTAGATCAGTGTGGTTATGAACTGCCGTCCATCTATGAGGCCATTCAGAGCATCCAGGATGAATTTGTTGTTCCTGTTTTTACTGGCTGTGACCTTCGCACTGTCCCTGGTCGTCATAGGATATACCATTATGTCAGATGATGTGTTAGTAAATATTTTGTTAAAGATATCAATATATAAAAATTATTGAAACAAACAAGATACTTGTCAGCGTGAGTTGGTTTCTTCCCCCCCCCCCCCCCCCTCCTTCTAATTCTTGCACATGCACAAGACTGTCTCTTTTTTTTCTAAGTGCAAAGGCATCCAGAAAAGAAAGATGGTTGTTAGCTTTGACTTTGAGTATCTCAATTTCGGGTCCCATCAGCCTGTGCAACAAAAACAATAAATACCTCTTTTAGATTGAGTGGACAACTTACAGGGTATGTACGCTGCATGTTCTCAACATTTTGGAAGACAACAGCTATCCCTGAAGCTTTACTATGAAATGTGAATCCAGACAAAAAAAAACATCACTACATGCCTCTGACTTCTGGTGTTGCTGACACATCTGATGCTAGTGAAATGCCCCAATTAAGTTTTGCGGTTTTACCGTATGTTGAAGGCGCCCATGAGGTCTCCAGAGCGCTACTAAAGACAGTAGTATACACAATGAAACATACATTAACATGCATTGTTACTTCCACAGAACTTGCCCTTCAAAACTGTGTGGTCCTTTCAAGTAAGTTTGTCTATGTTACAGTTAGTGTTGATTGATATATAAAATAATAGTTGTAGTTAAATTATTAACTAAGAATGAGCCAGCTAGTTCTGAGTACATTTTGATCAGGTGGCTCAAGATAAATTACTATAATATCACAAGTAGCCAGTCATAAGAAACAAGAAGATCTTTTAGATCTTATAACTGCACTTTTAAAATTAAACTGTTTTCTTAGCACTATAGTCGCAACGCAGTGCACATTCCAAAGCAGTTCTTGATGATTCACTGATTAGTGTAGACACCACATCACTTAATTGTATTATTGCACCATCGCTCATCTATGATGACGTAATGGCCAAGTAAAGGACAAGCATAGTAGTCACGTGAGTCACACAATCTGAGGTTTAAGCTATCCAGGGCTAATTTTAGAATGGTTGTGTTCATTGACATACATTGTGTAAATGCTGCAAGTTCTGGGAAGCTCTTGTTTACCTCTGCAAATATTAAATTTTCCTTCGAATCTCTTAACTCGCTTCCATGAAACAGCAAAAGAATTCACTTTATTTTCCTACACCCACAAGAAATACTTGCAAAGTTGCAAATAAATTAATGACTGTTGCTTCTGGCGAAATAAATTTGCAAAGTAAACACAATCTTATCCGTCACATAGTCAAAATGAAAGATGCAATGTCAGCGAATTTCATAGCTGACGTACGATATATTCTCTTTGAATCCAACGCTTCGATAAAACGAAAAGAAAATATATTTTACATACACATAAAGAAAAACAATATCCATGTATTAATGTTCAAAAAGCTTTTGGCGAATAAACATCACAGGTTGTGTGATTCAAAGTGTGCGAGTGGAAGTTTGGGTCTGGTCTCCGACAAGACAATAAACCACGGCAAAACTATGAACCACGCTTGGCCCATGGCCGCGCAGTTAATTATCAGATAGATGGAAGGAGGAACTACACATTAAGACTGCACGTACAATTTACAGTGTTGCTTGTGTTGTTTTGTGCAGAGGTCGGGATTTCATGTACCAAGTTATTTCTGACACAACTGCCTCGTTTCCTAAGTGGTTACAATTAACCATTGGTTACCTGTCATCAGCAAGCTTCATCGCCATGTTGTTCTGCATTCTTGGGTAAGCGTTCAGTTTGTTCCCTGGCAGTTAAGGGTGACATCTGTACATTTGTACAGTTGTCTGGAAAAAGGACAGTATGCCCGTATTGATGAACATTTCTAGAATAAATCGACAATCCTTATCAAATGCCAGTTAGCAGCCTGTTTTCTGTTTGTCTGAATTTGTCACAAGGGCTCTCCTTGTCATAATTAATTCCTCTTTTTTTTTAATTTCATACCTTACAGCATGTAGATTGTGATCTTTAATCAGTTTTGTTGCTCATACATTTGTGATCAGTGACTGCATGATCACCGAGTGCTATTCACATGATAATTATTATACTTCCAGAGATACATCTAGTGGAGTCAGTCAGTACAAGTAGTTATGCATTTGGGTTTACACTTATGTGAAGGACAAATACATCAACTACTGTAGATAACTTTTGCTTGCATGATCCACATGTCGCCTGTATCTTTTCTAAGCTAATATAGTAATTTCAAAAATGTAAGTGCAAATAAAGTGCAGTCAAACCCTGCTATTTCGAACTCTCAAGGGAATCGAAAAAAATTTGAAATAGCGGAAGTTTGGAATAGCCAATAGTAAATGACTGATGAACAAATCAAAGGGAAATGATTTTGAGTTCGAAATAAAGGGAAATTCAAAATAACTGAGTTCGAATTACTAAGGTCTTACTGTATTTATTTATGAGATGTTACTAAAAGTTATTTAGTACTGATTTCAACTTATTAAAAATGTACAGGATTATTGTCTACTACCACAAAATGCTGAAAGACTCAAATGAGAAGAAGATCAAACTATTAAAAGAGCAGATTTCCCTGGTGAGTATCTCCAACAAGTATTTTCTCTGGGCAACTGTCAACACAATGTAAAAGAGATCATCCACACAGGGATATTGTCTTGATGTGACATCTGCCTACAGCTTAACGACTAACAACAAATTGATGTGTGAACTTTGCTTGCTTGTATGCAACATTGTTGCCAGTTTCCAACAGTGGGCTGCCAGCGATACAATGAGCTCAATATCAAAGACCTTTTCCAACCCCACCCCACCTTCATGTAGGTGATGCGCTGCAGGAGAATCCCATAATTACAATATATAGATTTAGCCAAGCCTAAAAGCAGAGCTCCTGAGCAGGGATGTTCAAAGCCTGATTAAGCTGACCCAGATAAGTGAGAATTTTGAGTTGAGTTTTGTAATGTAATGGTGAGGTTTTCTGTTTATGGTGTTTGGCCTTCTGTTTTGAGTTTGAATGATCTTGAGGTCCTCAAAATACCCAAAACAAAGGCAGTGAAAAATATTTTGTATACAAGAAAAATTTATATTTTGGTAACTTTTGTAATCCTGGGTTAGAATTAGCCGGCTTCCAAACAACTCGGCCCTGTTTACAACAGGTTAACCTGACATGTGCCTGCGATCCCATCAAAAACCGGCACTTGGTCAGCGGTCGACTTAAAAAAAGTGACCTCAAAGTGCTCTAAACTTGAGCCCACAATACAGTCATGTGAAACTGGTCAGCAGATACCTTGCTTTGACAGGTGTCAATTGAACGTAACATGGATTTCCGATATCAAACTAGAATCCTATTAATCAAGGGTGCATGTCTGTCAATTAGCTGGAGTATGGCCGCCATCTTGCGCAACTCCATTGTCACCACTGTCGTTTGTACGCTGCCGTGAGTAATACCGCTGACCATGATAACCATGGAAAAATATGGGGGGTCACCAGAGCTCTGCTAAAAATGAAGGGCATAAAAAGGATATTTGCCTTGTTGTTTTAAAATTAGTACGTCTTTTCAATCCTCGCCCACAAAACAGGATCTTGGTATCTCTTAGGGGTTCTTTTCAAAATTTCCCATAAGCACCCACGTCTTCTTTAAATGGGAGTCCCCCCCCCCCCCCCCCCCCGGACTCCCTGAAATGCCAAAATCCTTGTTTTAATCTGAGACTAGAAACACACAAAAACAGAAGTTTGTGTTGGGAGATAAAATCCAGAGTTTTCCAGACCCACAATTTAATTTGAGGTACAAGAGTTCTGATTTTGCCACTACACCTTACAATGTATCTTTGTAACCGTCACACCTATTATTTTGCAGGCTGGCCGTGACAAGTTGTATTTGATAAAAAGAATCAAACAAGGCATGGGCATGCACGTTGATGCTAACAGTTTAGAATAACTGCAATTACATGTACATATGAATAACAATTTATTTGAACTATAATCTCACAGAATTTGCCAACCACTTGTAGAGGGTTTATGGCTAATCATATGAATGTCATCCAGGAACTGATTGGTAGTTTTAATCAATGCTACAGAATACACTTGTGCTATCAGTGCAAGAGAGGTCTATAATTTGAAGTGAATAATTTCATACCATGGAAACATGACAGAAATCCAGGTAGCCTGTTTTTTAAACCAGTGAACAGACACTTCACAAATCTTCACAAATGTGATGATTGTGGAATTTTTTGGCCTAGTTCCATTAGTCTTACATTATTCTTCTACCACTAGAAAGCCACCTGAAAAAGTATTTAAAGACAGTAGTAAATAAAATTTAATACTGATGATAGCTTAGACTGAGAATGCTACATGTACTGTAGGGTCAGAATGCAAGAATTTGAAAAAAATCTGGTAAAATAAAGTTATACTGCATACAATCCAAAATAATACATTTTTTATCCACCTATGAAACATAGGTTTGTCAATAGTAGTTTTAATTATACATCACTTTTTTTTACACTGTAGTTTTCTTAAGAATATTTCAGCTAAAATATTTATGATAGGGTTGTAACAATTAGTTGATTCTGTACTTTGTATACAACATTTCAATGTAAAGTTTCAAATTGTTATATGATTAGTTAAAACTGATATTCTGGCCTCAAGAGTCTTCATGGGCCTGATGAGGATGAGTGATTTATAAAAAATATAGTTAAATTCAACACTGTTTTACTGTACTTGTGTAATAATATTATTTTATATTAACTCATGTTAGTTTTTTGGACCATAATCTTTAGAACAGTGTACATAATTTGACTGTGTAAACTACTGGCTAAATCTAGCGTAAAAATGGTTTTAGAATATTCTTATCGCTTACATTGATTCGTATGAATCATTCATTTGATTTTATGAATTACAATACATACTGGTATTATACAGGGTATGTTATAACTACCATTTCATTCACACCATTGTACTGTAAAACAGTATTATAATTATTATTATGATTCAAAGGGGACAGACCACAATCTCAATGCTGGCTCCTGGAAAAATATCTAGTTGCCACAACCGTTCATCAGTAGGATACCTAAAATGTTTGGAATTCCACAATTGGTTTCGGCTCCATTAAATCCTATACCAATTGCAGAACATTTCAGGTGGAGCCACCCACGATGTGAGCACAGTTACTGACAAGAAAAGGCAACAAGGAAAACAACGCAATATAAATGAAACCGTTAAATTGCAAACAAAACATACGCGTCAACGAAACAAACCAAACACGCGCACTTACAAGTACTAGAGACGATGTGAATAACGCTTGCAATAATCATGTACATTGAGAAAATGCATATTCAAATATTTAGTTAAAGCAAACATTGTTTTCCACTGATGAACTCAATTGTATGAATGTGTTGTCTGCTGTTTCATGAAGAGTGGACAGTGTTTTGTCATTTTTCAAAACACCAAGAAGAGAGTTGAAAATACGATGCACAGCAGAGTATTTTGTGACAAAATTCAAGGTGTTGGGAATGTGATGAAACACTGCAGTTTCTGGAAGGTATTTGAGATAATTTTAGTCAACTATTAAAATGGCAAAATAAAATCATTATATAAAAAGACAACAATGTTAGAACATATCCCCAAACTAGGTACACTTCTAAAAGTTGTCCTAGCTTCTTCTCATTGAATAGCATCAGCATGAGCTTGCGCTCATCTACCTTGTACTCCTCCCACCCAAGTCAAGTTTTTAACTTTCTGAGTAATTGTAAGGCTGTTGTAACTTAATTTGAAGGCAAGTCTATAATAAAATAATAACTTACACCCACTCTCTTACCCGAGACTAAGCTCAGCAACTACACCTTTTTAACAAAAATGCAAAGGGTTATAATTTTTGGAATTACATTTTAAAAGCAGACTCAAATCCACAAACAAAAGCCAACATTGACTTGCAAATGATTTTAAGAGGAGAGGGTCTTGGTGACCAATATTTTGTTAATTCAGCTCTCAAGAGCCTGCCCTCCTCAGGATTGACATGCCAGCATAAACAATTGAGATAAGGAAGCAAATTTTCATCTTCAACAAGCTGGCGATTTTCATTTGAGTACAAGATATGTTTTACAGTAAAAAGC
The DNA here is from genome assembly GCA_964020085.1 of Micromussa lordhowensis. NCBI lineage: Eukaryota > Metazoa > Cnidaria > Anthozoa > Scleractinia > Lobophylliidae > Micromussa > Micromussa lordhowensis. The sequence continues at coordinate 27,270,041 of OZ026605.1, read as the reverse complement.
CCAAGCTGTTGAGTTTGTGTTGATCCAAGCATTGTAGATTGGCATGATGCTTCATCAGTGACAAGAGACTGAGGATTTCCATTCGCATAAGATGCATCAAACCAATTTTGATTTTCAGGTTCCCTTTCATCCACAACATCAGCATGGTTCTCAGAGAAAACTGGCTTGCCCTCTCCTTGTTCTTCATCATTCTTTCCCAGGACAACACTGTGGTCTGGAGGGGTAAAATTGGGACCATCTGTTTTTTCCTGTTCGGCCATTAAAGTGGCTTCATATTTAGACTTGCAAAGTTCCTCTGTGGATTTGTGTAAACCACAATTTTGGAGTTCTGCTTCAACTTTTCTCCCTGAAAATGCCAGGCTAACAAATGGTGTCATAGTAACCCAGACATAATTGTGTTCTTCTTCCCAGCGTGAAACATTATTAGGCCTGTACTGTTGTAGGAAGGAGGCGATGAGATCATCAATGCTTTTTGCTATTTGAGGGTCTAAACAAACCAGTACAGACGATCTTATTCTTGCCAGGAACAGAGTACAATAGTAACTAGGACAAAGACATAATAAAAGCAATAATTTATTTTTAGTACTATTAATATTCACCTCCACTTTGGTGAATAATATTTAAGAAATAGAAAACGTGCTGTGTTTCTATTGAGTTATAGAAACATGAGTGAAAGTTTGGGAGAATGAGAAATGCTGTGGGAACACGCGCTGCGGGCGAGTGTTTCGACATCTTTTTTGAGTTCTCCCAAACTTTCACTAGTGTTTCTATAACTCGATAGGAACACAGAGAACATATTTTCTATTTCATTTAGAAAATACCGCAACGAAGAAAAAGAAAAACAATTTGTTTACTTTGATCATTGAAATGGAAATTCTCTTTGTTTGCGCCATCATTACGTCAACAGCTTGTGCTAATTCTGTGTTTCTATCGAGTTAAAGAAACACGGTTTTAAACCAATCAGCGTACGTATTTGTTTTGGGTTATTTTCTAAATTATTTTTACTTCAATATAATTCAAAATATTTGTTTGAAGTTACAGTAGAGAAAAAGTGTACAGTAATTAAAAAACGACAGTATAAATATTACAATAGCTGTTATCGGAGTTGAGCCCGCTGTCAAATATTCCTTTGTTTAGAGCGGCACACAAACGAGGCTAAAGGGTCAATACAATGCAGTATTGACCCTTTCGCCTCGTTTGCATGTCAAACCGCTGATAACTGCGATAAGAGCTATTACAATGCAATAAAACCTAACTAGGAACAGACATGTACCTGAGAGCTAGGTCATCCCTTATTGACAGCTCTATGAGGTTTATCATCCTTTTGTGCATTCCACTTTCCACCAGAATCTTTGGTGTCTGCAAACTGCATGCACAGCAGAACAACGTATTTGCAGCAATTTGGGCAGAATACTCTGTGTATGTTGAATTTACTGGTCTACTCTCCGAAGGAGAACCAAACTGATTTCCTACCATGTACATAAGTTTACCAACGGTCTCAGAACTTCTGGCAATAACTTCTTGACAATCAGGAAACTCAGCATACCTATGAAATGATGACGAAACAAAAATTCATCATGACACCTAAAAGTGTTAAGAGCAAACCTATGTCATTTGAGGTTTCACTCTTGTATTATTAGAGTCTATAAAAATTAATAATGTACAGGTCCTGCATTGATAGAAGTATGCTGCCTATAGTGAAAGACCATACAAGAAAGCATGAACCAAAAAAAAATAAGACTGTCCTGAAATGCACAGAATTTAACTGTACTGGCAAAAGGAAGCAATGTCTACTTTTTTGAAGAAAACAATTTTCATTGACTACAACAAGATCATTGTAGTGAACAATACATGGAGAGCAAGGGATTTGCAGGGAAAATATATGGTACAGTAGCTTTGTGAAGTTATCAAAGAATTACATAGGTGTAACACATTTTACATTGTATGCAAAGGTACCTACCCCAACCCACCCCTTATATACTGCAAGGCTAATTAAGTAATTGAAGTTTTTAGCTGAGCAAACGTTAAAGTTTGGACCTTAAGTTAATGCTTTCATTGGTGCTTTAGTGTCTTAGTGGTTTGGCAGACGGCAACTCCCTTAAACCATCAAAATACTGCACTCTGCACTAATTAGAATTTTCCAACCATGCAGATCGATACATGTATTTTAGCTTCCATGATTTTCTCCTGACCTCATAAGAAAAACAAGGGTATTTTCCCACTTTTTAATCTGGGACAATCAACTAGACAGAATTTGATTATAATCACCCTAAATGATCTAATAAACGCCCGGGTGTTTATTAAATGTCTGTGGTGTAAAGGGCCTGGGCGTTAAATAGATATGACTAATGAGGCGTTCATTAAACAGGGTCATATATTTCAAGTTATTTTTCAACAAATTGTAACACTATCCAAATAATTTATGGTCATGATGCTCTCGATATCTGCCATCCGTAGGTAACAGATATCCGGCGGTATATGTACCTTCGTACGTGGGAAGAAAAAGTGAAGTGAGAAAAATGTCGACAGAGAGATTTTAAAATGTTACGATTTAGGATTTAGGCTGTTTTGTTATCAATTTGTTGAATAATAAAACAATTATCCTGCTCAATCTCGCGGAATATCGTCTGATTTTAGCCGACTCAGCCTACAGCCTCGTCGGCTAAGTATCAGACGATATTCCGCGCGATTTCGCCGGATAAATAACAAATAAAGAAGCCTCGACTGTGCTCTGTTCTGTTGTAAAGCACGCAGGAAGCGGTAGAGCACGAAAGAAGTGTAGGGGAAAACACGAGACGTAGTCGAGTGTTTTTCCCTACTTCTTGAGTGCTCTACCGCTTCCTAAGTGCTTTACAACAGAACAGAGCACAGTCGAGGCTTCTTTATTTGTTTTATGATAAAGAATCCAATAAATTCTCCGTGCATTCGGCTGAATTTTCAAGCCAAACTTCATTTTTCCAAACGGGGAAAAGTGGCGTCGGCCGTTCTCTATTCTCTGATAAAGCACGCTAAAATAAGCCAATCACAGTCCTTGTTAGAACTGTTCCAAAAATTTGATTGGCTAACGAGATGACAGCTGTCAATCACAAACTGAACTTCTGCTAAGATTTCAGTATCAACTTGCTATCCAGGAGAAGAACGATGCCTTTTCAAAGTTTGTTTTTTAGTTTAATCCTTAAGTAAGGATCTAAAGGTTTCTACTACAAAGGAATTGTGGCTCATAAAAACGTGCCGACCGTTTCAAATGGAAATTAAGAAACAAGGAGCTCAAAACTAGCGAATGCTGAGTTGTATTTGAAAGGAGCTGCCAAGGAGCTACAGTTGTTTACGGCTTGCAGCCGCTTGCAGCAAGATTGCACGAACTGGGGTCAAAGTTGGAAAGACTAGACTGCTTCCACTGGTTCTACTCCGAGTAAAGGAGAATATCAGAGCCAGCTTTTAACTGATTACTCTTCGAGTGAGCGATGATACGAAATTGTCGAGGTTCACTTCGCCGAGATGACCGGAGATCGCCAGTTAGCAAATGAGCATTACTACACTACATGTAAGTGTTGTTTGAGCATTTTTACAAAAATAAAGGTTCTCATCGTTGTTTTACTTCTTAAGTTTAATTTCTGCCTTCGTAATGTCTTTAATCGAAGGATTCGCTAGGTTGAGAATGAGAAGTTGTTTATTTCGTTGCGTGTTTTGTCGGAATCTAGCAAAACTTGTCATTTTAGTACAGTTTTAGCATGTCTGTTGTTAACAATGGTCTAAGTGCAGCTATATTTACTGCAGACAAATAGGTCATTTCCACTGCATTTGTCTGAGCCCCAAGGCATGTCTAAATTGGGTCAAATTTGTCAAAATTCCGAAGCAAAAATTTGAAGAAGCCAGCTTACCGTCATCAACCCGTGCTCTGTTCTCTGATAAAGCACGCTGTTTCAGCCAATCGGAGCGCGCGTTATATGGAAACTTTATTATAATTGTTAATAAACCGTACCAACTACAGACAAAATCCAAATAAAAGTTTATAGTTCTAACCAACGTTGCGACAACATAAGTACTAAAATTCTATATCAATGCGGCAAGATCAAACAGGATACAATTCGTAAGCTGTCGCTGTCCAAGCAACCAAGGTGTCAAATAAATTGCACATGATTTTGCTTTACAGAGCATTTTCTTGAGTTTTAGATGATATTTTTTTTTTTTGGGGGGGGGGCATCTATTTCAAACTTTACACCACACAAGAGGCATTTATAAGAGAGGGGGAGTTTATTTGTTCATTTATGGTACTTACTGAACAAGGCAGCCAACAGCTGTTTCATTTATGCTTGCGACTTCCCAGTACTCATCAGATATAGCTAAGTACTCAAAAGGATCAGAGAGCAAAGCCTTGATGACAAATGGCAGCCCTCCTTTATGCATCACTAGCCTGCGATCATGAAACGTCTCAGAAAAATTCCACAACAGGCTCAAACAGTGCATATGCAAGATCATCTGCTCATTGTTCAAGTCTCTGAGCTGGCCAGTCAATATCAAGGAATCCTCTGCTTTAGATTTGCCAAACAATTTCCTTTAAAAACAAGAATGTACTAGTTATTATTAAAGTCATGAGAGACCTTTTAAGAAAATTCTGTTAAGACTGGAGATGCATAGACTATGGGTTGGCATATTCCAAACAAACAGGGAAGTGCAACACATTTGGGGAAGAGTTAAGTTTGGCAATTTTGGTACCCTTCTTTATGGCAAGTTCCTGGTGGTATAATTTTTTTGAGTGAACAGTAGAAACTCAATTTATTGCAGCCTCATTCTCTTGAATCCTCACATTTTTTTCTGGAGGGGGGGAGGCACTCCCATATTAGCCTGTTCCAGGCTCTCGGTAGTTAAGGACGAGTGAAAACGAGCGAGAAAAAAACGAGGGAGGACTATGGCGAGGAGCGGCGGGAGAGCCTGTAAGACTTTCTTTAACGACCCTCTTCTGGTATAGCAGGAGCTGCTATACCCTCTGATTGGTCAATTTTGACAGTACTGTCAACACTCCAGCGGTTAACTCTTATTTTGTCAATCCAAGTTTACCATCTCGCAATTCCATTCTCCAAGAGCTTGAAAGCCAGGTCTCTAGACTCAAAATTGACCAATCAGAGGGTATAGCAGCTCCTGCTATACCAGAAGAGGGTCGTTAAAGAAAGTCTTACAGGCTCTCACTCCGCTCCTCGCCTTAGTCCTTCCTTGTTTTCGCTCGTCCCCTGGTACCGAGAGCCTGCAACAGGCTACTCCCATATGAAATAAAAAGGTCAGGGATGCTTGTCACTTTGCCCACCTGTAAAGACCAGTTCCCCCACCCTGCCCCCCCCCCTGCCCCCCCCCCCCCCCCCTGGCTGAAAATATTTATGAAACCCCTTTCCTTCTTATTTGTTCAGTTTGTTTTTGGCTTTCCACAAGTTGCTCGGCAATTTTTTGGCAACTTCTGATATTTTAAGAAACATTTTTTGTTTTGAGCAACCTTTTGCATTCTGAGCAATTTCAAGTTTTCTACCAATTCTGAGAAATCGGACCTGTTTTTAGTGCTTAAATTGGCTTTGCTTGGACCCACATTTCACAATGTTTCCGTAGGGCAGAGATCATGGGTGCAAGAAGCACGCAGCCGGGCTACTACACTGTAGGTCAACGTTTTCTTTGAAGAAAATTTAAAATGCAAGTGTCTCAGGTGAAGAATTTTTACAACATTAATACGGTATTAGTATTGACTGGTTATGCCACAAAATTGCACAAAACTGCTTAGAAATCTTACTTTTGTTGAACAATTTGCTTACTGTTGCATTAGGCCAAATAAAGGAAGAAAGGAAAACTAAAAAATGCTTTTTGGAGCAACGTTCGTTACAAAAAACAGCTTTTGACTTTTTTTGAGCAACTTTTTGGGAAATCTCAAGCAACTTGTGGAAAGCCCTAAGCACTACTGACCATCCAGTATAAAAGTTTCAATGAAAGAAATAACTGAAAAGAACCTTATTGCATGTCTAGCTTCATAAGAGGCGGAGGCAGCGTGGCCGAGTGGTCAGTGCGTCGGCCGCGCAATCCAGCGGTCCCGGGTTCGAGTCCCGCTCTGGCCACTAGCTGGATTTGTTTCACGGAACGCCCGAGTTCAAATCCTCGGCCACACTTGTAAATAGCCAACTGGTCTGCCTCCGGCCAGTTGGGATTCTTAACAATGTTATGTTTAATTTGAACAGCTGTTCGAGTGGCATGCCTGTAAACTAGCTTGGTGTAGCTAAGTGCATGTCCACTATAAACAAACATTTGACATTTTTTTTTTTTTTTTTTTTTGACATTTGACATAAGCCGGTAAGATGAACCAAATTCTGTACTGTGATTGGCTACCCAAGATGATATCTTGCCTATTTGGGATTACCCCCAGGTATATAAACATTCAATTTTGTCTTTAAAAAGTGGCCTTCCAAAGGACGCCTGGACGCCCATCTGGCTAAAAGCCTGATTACGTGCTGTGTCCCGCAAGAAAAATAATTTCCCAGAAAGTCACATAATAAATCCTTTATTGACCAAGATTGTTCGGTCGACAAGATGGCTGGAAATTGGCCTTGTTCTTTTTTTGCAAGCTTATGGACCTTGACTCTGCCTCGGTCCATAAACACACAAAAAAAGAA
>OZ026605.1:27248397-27260897 GCA_964020085.1 Micromussa lordhowensis | reverse complement strand
TTGGTCAATGTATCTTGAGTCAGAGTAAAGATATTCGCAAACCTTTTTCTGCATCTAATTAGCATAAATTAAAATAAATTAAATCTTTAAGTAGCCAGAAACATGGGAATCCTGAGGGGGGATATTCCCAGAAAAACCAAAACCCTTACCCTATTTATGACCAAACTCTACAATTTTCCCTACCCTCTTTATGACCTGGCCATAAATTTGATATCCTACAGTATTTATGGCCATTACGGCTGGCACAGTTGCCCTAAAATAATTTATGAAGGGCTTTTTTTTATGATCTCATCGATAATGATGAAAAAGTAGCTTCTTCTAAAAAACATACCCAGTTCAAGATAAGAGTGCAAAAACCATACCCTATTTATGACCAAAATGGCTGAAAAACCATACCCTTTGGAGCCACACATACCTATAAAGCCCATAAAGGAAGTACCCCCCCCCCCCCCAGCCCGGGTCAATATCAAGCCATCTTGACCTCATGCTTGGTCAATAACCCATATATACTATACTATTAGGCAAATCAATGAAAATGTTGTAAACATAAGCTTACTTTGAATCTGGTTTCTTGTCTATCTTGTATCTTCTACTGGCAAACTTCAATACTTCCATGAAGGCATCAAAACCACCTTCTTGTACAAAGTAATGTCGGTGTACCAGTGACTTGGCATTCTTCCACGGAATAAAGTATTCAAAAGACAACTGATACAAAGAACGAGCTATGTAATCATAATTCACATGAGAGCTGCTATCGTCTTTCTTTGAACTGGTAACCGTCAGCAACTCGCTTTGATCTCCCGACGTTATCGCGTTCGAAAACTCTTTGATTTCTTTTATAAGACCTTTTATCTCTGCAAGATCACCTTGTGCGATGCATTTCACTAAAATAGTGTCACCTTTACGTAGGTATAATTTCTTAAGCGGAAAGAACTCATTTCGCAAAAGTCGTCCTTGGTAATACAGTTCTTGGTCACAAGCAGGTACCTGGATTTCGTTCTCTAAAATCTCTTTCAATTCTTTCACACATTTGCTATCCCAGTCATCTACTGTCATCTTGAAATGTTGGACGTTCTTCGCATCCGAAAAGTTTAATTCCACATTTAGTTCCATGATGAACTAAATCAATTCAAAGTTCCACAGCCGTAAGTTCTGAGGTCAGCTAGTTCAAATCACGACAATAAAACCTTCAGTTTCGTTACGTTTACCAATAATTTATCTATTACATTCTCGTTTGACTAGCTTTTGAGGATTCCCAAACAACGAACAAGAAAATCCAAGGAGACCACGACATCCCCACCATCTTTGTCTGTGAAAACACTTCCCGGCATTCTTATTAACCGCGCGATCGGCCCAGGCGCGTGTAGTCACGCAACCACCCAGTTCGCAAAGCACAACGGGACTTGTTGGAATGTAAACATGGCGGTCTTTTATTTTGGTCTGACCTTTCCTCGGAAGTTAAAGTGATCTGGTTTTCCGGTCAGCAGTCATAGTACTCTTAATTATGGATTTCTACGTGGATTACAGCAGCAAGAACAACAACGAAACTGGCAGAGTCAAGCTTACTTTCTCCAATTTCGATACCACAAGCATCAGACATGTAAAGTACGCTATTCAGGCCGCCATTCGAGTACCAGTTTGTGATCAAGAACTGTTTTATCAGGGACAACCGGTAACAGACGATGCGATGCCTCTCAGCAGATTGTATTTCCGGGAGGGTGACTGTTTTAAAGTGAAGTTTCTTGCTGCAGCGGACATACCAGCCATCACTGATCTACTTGATGTGCTGAAGAACACCGCTCAAAGAATTATTGTCGAAAAGCTGCAAAGACAGCTTCCCAACATAGACGACGATTCTTCTAGCTTATGGATGTTCTATGACCGCCTAGTGTATGCAGTAGAGGGACTCGCCTCATTTTTCTTCCCATGGAAATGTTTGAGATCCGTTGCACAGAGACACTTTTTTGTTCAAGAGGGAGGATTTGACGCCTTCTTGGACGTGTTCAAATTTTCATGCCAACTGTACACGGTTGAACACCCCGAAAATGATTTCACTGTGTAAGCTCTTCCAATTTTTACACTACTGAGTTTATTTGTGCCTTTGGACACACAATTGAAATGCCTCCTCTGTCATAGGCCTAGTCATATCTATAACAGAATTCTCAATAGTGATTGGTTCCCTGCATCCTATTTGTCATTTAACCGGTATACAATCATGTAGGTGTTGAATTACAGGTATTCATTTCAACTTGTTGTAATCGGATCCTTCACCATTCACACACGTATTATTGCTTCCTTCTTAATATTCCCTTCAGTTTTTGAAACTTATGGAAAGGGTACTCATGTTTTCATTCAAAAGAAGTTCTCAAAATATTTTTTTTAATATTGAAATTTGTTATTAATACGATAAATTAATTTTAAATTGGCCTTGTGCTATGCACTAGACAATTTACGCCCTGAAGTGTACTCCACTAAGTCCAATCACTATTATATTTATCATTGTTTGAAGTCATCTTGACGGGTTAGGCAGCAAGCATCAGAAACTAACAGTGTTTGTATTTGAATTCAAAAGCAAATAATTTTCTTAAAAATTGACTTGTGAACAAATTTTATAAATAGCAATGGTAAAGGATTGCAGTTTGCGGAAAATATGTTGATGGAAACACAATGATAGCTCATAACATAAACTTTGTGTCTGTTACTTTTACCAACAGGAATGAAAATTCAGTGGAAGCTACTGTGATTCAAAATCAACTCAAACACCACTTTAATCAAGGACAACTTGTTCTTCAGTTGTGCTGTCTCAGCTTTTTGTGGAACTTTGGTGAGACACCTCAGGATCGGAAGTTTGTTTTATCAAAGGGTGTTTTTCCCCTAGCAGTTGATGCACTGTTAATTCAGCCATGTCCCCTTGAAGATACTGGCCACATTGACATAGCTGGCATTATTGTTAGTGTAAATGAGGCAGCAATAGGATGCTGTGGAGGGTGAGTTTTTTCCCAGAAAATGAAGCTTGTGATATCTGTGTTTATTCCGAAATGCCAGTTAAAGAGATCAAATGAAATGAAGTGTTGCCGAATGTCAGTCAAGTAATCAGCTGATACTTGACAATGTGTCAGTAATAAATATATTGTCAGGCCATTGTCCCTTGTCTATTGACCAGTAGTATAACACTATTAGCAATCTACCACAAATGCCATTCTCTGAATGGCTATATGGTACTCACTATCTATATTATATGTTGTCAATAGTGAGTAGCCAAGCAGTGCACTGTTGTTAGCTGAAATGACAGCCATTTCTTTGCCCATGTGACGTGTCTGTCAGAGGATTGAGATCATAAAGCTTTAAGCAACTAGTAGATTGATCATTTGCTCTTGTTTTCTTTGCATAATAGTTGACTCGGGTTGTGCCCTTGTCAGCTTTCAGTTGATAGTGATCTCAAATGCATAATCTAATTGTTAAATATGTTGGTTAATATTCAATCAAAGTGAGTCAATGGACATTTCTTTCATTGATTTATCACCACTGTAACCAAGAGTTGATTAGTAATCCTCAATCCTTTCAGTAGGTACACTGACTAAAAGACTTACGAGTCAAACTATTATATAAACTTGGCAAATTATAAAAGTGTGTTGTTGAATACCTTTTTAAAAATTTACTACCAATGAATGACCTGTTCACGCTTGAAGTACCAGTTGACTGGTACTTTGTCAACATTTACCAAAACCGACCAAGAATCTGAAGACATTTTCTGTTACTTTCATCCATGATCTCTGTACACATGTTATTATAAGTACCTACTTTTAGCCTTTCCCTTCTTTGATTCTTATTTAGCTTAAGAAGTTGGAGACAGTAACAAGTGGTCAAATGTTATTTACATTGTGCTGCAAACTTCTGTATGACTGTTTTAAATATGATCTCAAAAGAAATCATTTCTAACAACACCAAATGTTGGAAACAATTTTGAAGCTCATATGAAACACTTGAAAATACTGGTAAAATGAAACTGATGATAAAATTTTACCTGTATAGTAAAATGTCTCTGAAATTTGAATTTTATTTTCTCAAGTTCCCATGGGTAATAATTATTGTTTGTGGTATTATTTCAGGCAACTATTATTTTATATCTTAAGCTTTTATAAAATGCAAAAAGGATGTCCAGTCATATAATTAAGATTAATATACTACAAGGTTTTTGTCCACTAAAAACTGAGACTGCTTGAATTTCTTGATTTTTTTCGGATTTCATCTTAATCTGTGTTTATTTTTTTCAGATTGATAGAGTTTGATCCTATCATCCAGGCAGAGGTATCCAAAATGCAATCACTGATTGACAAGTTACTGTTTATGATAGACAGATGCCAATCAGAACCTGCAGGATATTCACTTTTCTCAAGCCAGGTTGCTTCTAACACTCTATTTTACTGCACATTTAATGTCAAATCTGCCCAACCACTGGTGGACTGTGGAACGCTAGAAAAAATGATTAATATTACAAAGAAGCTTCTTAATGATAAGGACAGTGATACACCTCTCAGGTGAGAGAAATGCTGTACTGTAGAACAGTTAGCAACCAGCTAGTTGCTATACATGTAGGAGGTCTAACATTCCTAGTATCATTGTCTCGCTGAGAGCTAGACTACCTAACATCATTGGTCAGCAATATGTGCAAGGAAGAAGAAGTGGAAGAGAAAGAACAAGAACTCCCACATATATGAATTAAAAGGCTACATGTACCTGTTGAAAAATCATAGGACTACGTTGTGTGCAGAGAGCAATATAATCTTACTGCCAATCTTTCGGATTATCCAACGCAATAAGGCTGCAGGTTTTGTTGAGAGTGAAGTAATTGACATCACAGGGCTGCCTTAAATGCTGAGAGCTAGTAGATAATTTTTGTCCCTGGGGGGTATCAGAAGGCAGCCATTTCTTGTCTTTGACTCCTGGTTTTAATCTCTCTTTACCAGGTACTACTGTTGTCTATTCCTGGCTAGACTGTGTTCAGCTCCTCTGGTGAAGCTGGATGGAGACACTCGTGTTGCTATGGATGAACTTATTGAAGTGTTCCTAGAACAGCATGTCCCAAGTGAGATCTCAAAATGGGAGGAAGAGATGTCCTATGTTTGGGTGACGATGGTGCCACTGGTTCATCTTGCCTTTGCTGCAGGAAAGGAATCTTACTGTAACCAAATTCATGGCTCAAGATGTGACATGTCACAAAGTGAAAGCAAACAATCAGAAACTGTGAAAAGTGAGGTGGCTGAGGATGGCACAAAGACACCTCAAAGTACTTTGTGTCGTTTAAATTCTTACAACAGGGTAGGAACTCATGAAACAAGTTGCAAGCGCAAGAAGATTGAAGAAAATACATGCATGGAAATGTCTGGAGACAAAAACTTTATGATGCCAGGCATGAAAGACCAATTCACATGGCCAGGTTCTGCATCAACACAAAAACTTGGACTATTTTCCCTGATGCACATGCTTTCACTCAAAGAGAACCAGCAGTTGGTGCAAGCAGAGAATGTCTTTCCATTCCTGGTGTGTCTGTCATGGCACCTAAAGGATGGAAAGAAGGAAAAATTAAGAACCAGTCTGGCAAACTTTCCTAATGCACCATGGCTTCCTTCTTTGAAAGTCATTGCTAAATCTGTCCTTGCTCTTGTTTATGGTTTAGACGCGGTTTACAAACTATGAAATGTAGTGAAAATGGTAACAGACTATCTGATATTGCCTAGGAAACCCAGCCTTTCTTTTCCCACCATTAATTAAGCAACATTTATTGGTTGCATGTACCTTAAGCAATCAGGCATTAAATTGTTAAATGTTATTGTTATTGTTATTGTTATTGTTATTGTTATTGTTATTGTTGTTGTTGTTGTTATTGTTATTGTTATATTATTATGATTATTTGTAGTACACATAATAAACAAAGAGAGTAAAATGGACAAGAGAAAATATTTTGCATGTCTAAGGTCCAATAGAACTGGATTTGCTTAATTCCATTCAGCATTGTTGTTAATTACTATCAAACTTTATTTTATGGCAATCATTTTGATTGGTTCTTCCTTGGTCGGGATTTTGCCATATGGACCATTTCCATGGACATTGCTAAAATATGGTACTTTTTGTTTTCGAAAGCAGGGAAATTCATGGCCCAAGTGCCATATAATAAACTACCATACTTACTAACCTAGTTGATAAAAGTGTTGTTTTTTTGTCACTGACTTGTATATTACGGTAAGACGTTTCGGCTAACTCTTAAGCCTTCATCAGTTGAAAAAACCGCTTGATGTTGCGCGCGATTTAAAAACTTTTAAATTGAAACGTTGCGCGTGCTGTATGCGCGTGACTCGAGAGAATTTAAGTACGTGCAAGGCACTTGTAGACTTCTGGGATGACTATGTGATCATTCCCAGCGTTCGGGTCTTTTACGGACATCCAAGCCTCCAGAAAAAGCCGCTGATGGTAATGCTCCTCATGACCGACGACTTCAACGTTTTCAAAATCCATATGATGATGATGCTCGTGAACATGGCACGCAAGTTTGGAGTTATGGTCGAACATCAGAACAGCCTTTTTGTGCTCAGAAACCCGCGTCTTCAGTGCTCTTTCGGTCTGGCCATAGTATACAAAATCGCATTGACTGCAATTGATTCTGTACACTATTCCAGATGACGGACGGTCGGTTTCATCCTGCTGCTTGGGCCGAGGAAAAAAACTGTTGATGGTTCTCTGTGGCTGGTAGGAAACTCGCAAACTTTGTTGCTTTAGCACGCGACCAATTCTTTCGGAGACGCCCTTAACACTAGTGCAGAACCCCTGGGTCCAGAACAAAGTCTAACAAATAATGCGTGCTACGGCATAAACAGAAAATGACTAAAATTACATTTGCCCTCATGTGCTGTCCTACGGAGTTAAACACTCAGTGACGCCAAAACGGATACCGACCGAGTCTGTTGTATCCAGTGTTGAGGCGGTTCTGTCTGTTATGAGACCCGAGACGCCTATCCCTTGTAAACGACTAAAAAAGACACAGGTAAACAACAGTGCATTTATTTCTACTGCTGATAGAGTGTCCGTGACCCCTGTGCTGAGACCAGACCTGGATTTTATAGCGGAGCTCCGGCGGCCGAAGGCCGCCAAGCGGAGCCCCATACCCATATTAGCGGAGCTCCGGCGGCCGAAGGCCGCCAAGCGGAGCCCCATACCCATATTATAGCGGAGCTCCGGCGGCCGAAGGCCGCCAAGCGGAGCCCCATACCCATATTAGCGGAGCTCCGGCGGCCGAAGGCCGCCAAGCGGAGCCCCATACCCATATTAGGAAACTGAAGGGAACCCATGAACTGATTTTCTCATGTGTATCATGGCTAGCGGTATTGCTCGTGGGCGCGTACGCACGACGACGACGACGACGACGACGACGGTGGTGGAGTCGCGCAACATGGCGGCCACAATTGACACGTAAACCAAAACGAGGCTTCAGTTTTCGCGGGCTTTCCTTGTAGGTTGACAGCACATGTACCCTTGGTTTAAAGCGTCCTTTGGACATCCATGTTGCAGTCAATTGACACCTGTCAAAACAAGGAATCCGCTGACCAGTATCACGTGACCATATCGCGGGCTCAAGTTCAGGGCTCATCGAGGTCACGTGTTTTTTTAAAGTTGACCGCTGCCCAAGTGCTGCTTTTTTCGATCAGATCGCGGGCTCATGTCAGGATTAACTTGCTGTAAACAGCGTAGGGTTGGTAGGAAGCCGGTTAACGCTAACCCAGGATTAAAATTTAACCGAATTATAACCTTTTCTTTTGTACAAAGTTTTTTCACTGCTTTTGTTTTGCGTATTTTGCTTTCATTAAAATTCAAAACACAAAAACAATATACAGAAAATCTCACCGCAAAGTTACAAAACTCAAATCAAAATTCTACTTTATCCTCGGCTAGTTTGATCGGGCTCTGAACAACCCGGCCCAGGAGCTACGCTTTTAGGCTGGCCTAAATCTATATATTAGGAAACTGAAGGGAACCCATGAACTGATTTTCTCATGTGTATCATGGCTAGCGGTATTGCTCGTGGGCGCGTACGCACGACGACGACGACGACGACGACGGTGGTGGAGTCGCGCAACATGGCGGCCACAATTGACACGTAAACCAAAACGAGGCTTCAGTTTTCGCGGGCTTTCCTTGTAGGTTGACAGAGCACATGTACCCTTGGTTTAAAGCGTCCTTTGGACATCCATGTTGCAGTCAATTGACACCTGTCAAAACAAGGAATCCGCTGACCAGTATCACGTGACCATATCGCGGGCTCAAGTTCAGGGCTCATCGAGGTCACGTGTTTTTTTAAAGTTGACCGCTGCCCAAGTGCTGCTTTTTTCGATTAGATCGCGGGCTCATGTCAGGATTAACTTGCTGTAAACAGCGTAGGGTTGGTAGGAAGCCGGTTAACGCTAACCCAGGATTAAAATTTAACCGAATTATAACCTTTTCTTTTGTACAAAGTTTTTTCACTGCTTTTGTTTTGCGTATTTTGCTTTCATTAAAATTCAAAACACAAAAACAATATACAGAAAATCTCACCGCAAAGTTACAAAACTCAAATCAAAATTCTACTTTATCCTCGGCTAGTTTGATCGGGCTCTGAACAACCCGGCCCAGGAGCTACGCTTTTAGGCTGGCCTAAATCTATATATTATATACCCCGCAGTATACCCCGCCCCTTTGGATCTGCACACATTCAGTTGCGTGACAGCATCACGCTCATGAGCATGCGTCGACGACGAGGTCCGACATCGGGGAAAAGGAAAAAAGAGTTCCCTAAACGTAAGATTTATCACTCAAGCATCATTCGTGTTTCCAAATTTTGTTATACAATGGACACAAGTCTTCTGGCTGTAAAACTCTATATGAAAACATCCGAGAGGAAAAACGTCCATGTTCTACCTTAACATGCAATCGAACATTGAATCCATGACGGCCTTTTACGTGGACTACAGCTGCGAAGGGAACAGCGAAACAGGTAGAACCAAGCTTACTGTCTCTGACGTTGATACCACAAGTATCAGAGATGTAAAGTACGCTATTCAGGCCGCCATTCAAGCACCCGTTTGCGATCAACAACTATTTTATCAGGGACAACCGGTAACCGACGATTCCACGACTCTCAGCAGATTGTATTTCCGGGAGGGTGACTGTTTTAAAGTGAAGTTTCTTGCTGCAGTAGACATTGCACGAATGAGTGAGCTAGTGGATGAGCTGAAAAATTTCGCTAAAGAAATTATCGAAAAGCTCAATAGACAGCTTCCTGTCATAAACACAAAAGAGGAACCCGACAGCCTGAGGAGACTTCATGACTTCTTATCTGTCCTACATGAGAAGGCATGTTTTGCAATACAGGAACTTAAAGATTCCTTTTTCTCCCCGTGGAAATGTTTAAGAACCGTTGCTCAAAGACACTTTTTCGTTCAAGAGGGAGGGTTTGAAGCTTTCTTGGAAGTGTTCAAATTTTCACGTAATACGTACCACCGTGATGATTTCAACGTGTAAGTATACATACAGCGTTTATATTTGATAGTTTTTGCAAGCGCATGTTGCAATTTTGTTGTCCTCTTTTTTACAACACTGTATGTGACCATGCACGGTTACTCCAGGCAGCGATTTGTTGCAGCCTGCACCGTCATGTTCTTAACAAACGAGAACTAGCATTTTGAAACAAAGTTGTTTATTTCACAACGAAATTATGCGCTGGTGTAGAAGCTGAAGTAAAACAATAGAGAATAAAAGGACAAAAGAACGAGGAAAACAACAGGTTTGTGGGGCAGTGTTCTATTTGGACAGATAAGTCATGTACATGTACTGTCTTTCACACCAAGAAAGAGCCTAAAATTGCAAGCACATGTAACTACCGGTACATTAATCTTCCTAAGTTATCAGCTTTTATGGTATTGTCCGAATCCAGAACATCCTAGCCTGGAGCAGGCTCTAGTGTTTGGGTTTTACACTCAAGCACTGCTATTGCCTTGGCGTGCAAGTGAGTTTACAAACAATGTCCTTAGTAAGCTAGAGTCTGCATGAAAGCTATTGATTTTCAAGGTTCCTCTGAACAGAGCAGTCTTAATAGTCACTGAAGTAATTGATGCCGTTATTTGTTACAAAAACCCAGAAAAACCAAGTCAAAATAATTCAACAGATACTAGATATTATTATACATTCAACTCTCTAACTCTTTTCTGATTGGCCGAAAGCCTACAGTGAATTTTCGAAATCAGCGCTCGTGACGTCATAACTGCAGATTATACAATTATCATGTAGAGGTCACAGGTAATCATGTCAAGGTCACGGGTTGTCATGTCATGTATGACCGCAGTGCATGATTTCCAAGGATAATCATGCCAACTTCGCGCGATTCATGTTGCTTGCCGTCAGTGAAGAAGCAGAAACATGACTTCCAAGTTTTCGCGTTTGTTCAATGTATAATAAAACAATTATTAGATTTGGTTTTTGTGATATCCAGAATAATCAAGGTCTCGGTAAGGGTTATCTTCGGCTGATAACCCTTACCTCGACCTTGATTATTCTGGATATCACAAAAACCTCATCCAATAAATTCTTGTTTATTATCTGCAGCTTAACACGGATATAAATTTTACGTTTTGTAATATTACACGTACATTCAAGCAGATTGAGTGATAATTAATTAAACACTTGTATCCTGACGCGGATACATGGGTAAATTCCAGTGACAAAAATTTGTATTGAATCCTTGTATAGGCGGATTCATGCTGATGTCATTGTTTACATTTTTACTCATTTGCATACGGCTTTGCATACAGAAGGCAGCATGTTAGATATGAATTGACTTCAGGCATCTAAAGAGCTAGTGAAACTTAGTACATGGTGAAATTTTTAGCTCTTTGGGTGTAATATTCAGGGAGAAATTGTCTTTCAAAAACTGCAAAATTTCTGGGTGGCAGTCTTTGAACCCGTGTTGCACAAAAAGAATTCAATACATCAGGCTCATATTCACCGGCAGAGTTAATCGTACAATGACCTTTCAATATTCAGAACTGATTTATTTGTAACTCCGTCAAAATCAGAATTACAAGTTTATGCTAATGAGGTAAATATTGTAAACAAGGATTCCCCTATTTACAAGCCAGACTTTTACACGTGTAAATAACACAAATTATGTAATTCCTTTATTACATGTAAATTGATTGGCACAATGACCCTTGGTTGAATTGGTTGAAGTGTTTCAGTGTACACTGTATCAGGATTTCAAGATTTCCTGGGGAAGGTCATGCTCCCAGACTCCACCAGCAGCTCACACTTTGCCACTCAATCTTAATGAAAATTTCTCCCGATCTTCCATTCATGATGAACATGTTGGACAGTCTGTAAATGTATATGTGATCATGGAGAATCTCATTTCTGACTGGCCACCATAAGATCCCGGTTTATACTACTCAAACAGTTCAAATCATGATCAGGATTCAAAGTGTATATCAGTACTGGCCAACAAACTCCAAGTTACCTTTTTCAAAGTTTTCTAAGTACTTCTGAAATTGCTACTATGTGCAGCAAAATGTTACATGGCGACATAAGAAGGTAGAATAAGCTCAAATATCAATAGACCATTCATGTAATCATGGCTAAGATAACCTTTAATTTATGGCTTTTTTGACCAACAGAAATGAAAATTCAGTGGAAGCTACCATGATTGTAGATCAACACAAACACCTATTTAACCAATGCCAACTCTATCTTCAGACATGCTGTCTGGACCTTTTGTGGGACTTTTGTGAGACACACCAGGAACGGAAATTTCTTTCGTCAAAGGATGTGTTCCCACTGGCTGTTGATGCTCTCTTGCTGCAGCCACCTCTACTTGAAGACACTGGCCATAATGAGATAGCTGAAAGGATTGTTGATATAAATGAATCAGCTTTTGGGACCTTTGGAGCGTAAGTAAATCCAGGAAATGATGTCTGGGCTGTGCTCATTTAAAAGTCCCAAAGATGCTCATAAATTCTACTTCTCCAGTTTCGTGTTCAAAGTTTCAATTCTGTTCAGTAATATCACAGGCAGCCCAGACATGGAATATGATTAACATGTGACATAATGCTGTTGGCGATTACGTTTATAAGACAACGTATGAGAATGCGTAAGTGAAGTGCTACGAATAGAAAATAATTTAATAAAAGTGACGTACCTTATGTTTGTGTTGCGTTTTATTGATGTTTCTGAGTTCCTGGAAGCTGTTTAGAGCCATTTTGGCAAGTTTTACTTTCTGTTTGCTTCTCCTAAAGAAAAACCAAAGGCTGGCAACTCAGTGCCGGTCACTCGCCAAACGGCCCAAACTCAAAGCTCTGTGAATTCCACAAAAATGGTCTAATCTCGCCAAAGTTGCCTCATGATAGCCGTCGATAACTCTTCTTTCCATTCGCTTTCTCACAAGGTTCCAAGGTTTATCTTAAACACCCGAGAATCACTGGTTT
>OZ026605.1:27228197-27248197 GCA_964020085.1 Micromussa lordhowensis | reverse complement strand
GTGTTGGTTGTCGGGGCACGACGGAGTTGCCAAAATATTTCGTTTAGGCAGTCGTCGAAATGTAGATTTACAAGTTTCGTTTCGCATTCTCAATTGTCTACCTAAAGCCACTGTTCTATTACGATTTGAAACTTTCCAGATTTTGGAGGGTAATCGCTTGGATAATTTTCCTTTGCTTGAAATGGCGAGGACATAGTTTATGTTGTAAATTTCTAGCATGTTTTTCTCCGCCTCTCAGTTTTGGTAGCGTTCACCGCTAATTAGTAAAATTCTATAATTTCTCGCAGTGGTAAGTAGTTTGATAAACGTTTATTCCAATATGGGGAGAAAGGTGTTACAATTAGATTATTTTGGTATTTTTGTTCCATGCGTTATTCCTTAGCCCGAAATAACTGTGTTGAAATGCCATACAGTCATCTCAGTTTTTGGCTTCAGGATTTATTATCCCTTGGATTACGCTGGGGAGCCGGCTACAGACTTGTTGCAGGCCGTCAAGATTCACTTGAACATTCAGAATTTATGAATTCTTATTGCCATCAGTTGTGGTGTTCATTTAAGTCACACTTGTCTGTTGTATTTTTTCTAGCCAAACGTACTAGCAGTCGTGTCCGAGGGAATAACTGCACTGGAGTCTTAGAGGCCATGTTCAGCCGGCTTGACCTGAATCAGCATTTCTGTACTTCATACAAACGATCCCTTCAAGTTGAAACATCTATATGCATGGATATAGTTAATCCAAGTCAATTTTATTTAACCTCTTGAGCCCTTAAAATGATCCTTTTGATAACTCAATTTGCCTACACTTGGATAAATTTGAGTCCATATTAGAGATTTCTCGCGCTAATGTTACTCAGTACAGAGCTGCCTGTTTTGCTCTAGAAAACGTTGTCAAGTTTTTCCCCTAACACTCAAAGAATAGCTGGGAGAGATGGTGCAGGGTTCAGTTATTAAACAGACTGAAAATTACCTCATACCTGTTTTTCACAACCTTGCCCAAAATGATTGGGGCCCTTTAAAAAAAAGAAAAGCGGTTACTTAGCTTTGGAAACTTATATTGGACGCACCTTTCTCTTATTAGTTTACTTAAGGTGTGCTTCCTTTGAAAAGCGTACAGCATTTGTGATCCTCGAATATTCGATCCAGCAAATCTTTCAATATCCGTTTTGAAATTTTGCGTTTCATGTGTCCCAGTGACGGGGTGACTGTCCTACCTTTCAAGAGTGCACTAACGTGAGAATAACGCCAAGGAATGCGTTCTTAAACTATTTTGCTTGCGTCGAAACAATGATTTCAGGCGCGTTTAAGATTTGATTGAAATTGCTCATTTTAAGATCAAAGTTAAGTACAAGCATGATTGATTATCATCTTTGGAATAATGTTAAAGAAGAGTATGAAATAGTCATTTCTAAAACTGCCATATTATCACCCAGAATTGAGAAAATCGCGTCTTATATGCTTCAATGTTGAAACATATTTGGGAGCATCACGCCTCAGACCACCCTTTAAAGAAAATGGCTAACGTTTCTTTTTCCGATTTGAACTTTTTGACTTGAGAGCACTTCAAGCAACCTGCTAACAACTAGGTCAATATACGTCCTGGGATGTTTTGAATATGTCACTTGGTTTAATTTACAAATTTGCTCATTTAGTACATTGTGAAAGTTTCAATTCTTTACGGGCAGTAGACGGGGAGGGGGTATCTTTCCTTGTCAGTTGAGACGAAGAGAGGAGCAGCCTAAAGACTGACAGGCTGACAATAATAATGATGATAATTACGAGCATTTTAACAGGATACTCCATCAGTGTATTAAACATTACTATCATAGGGGTCCTTAACAAGGAACATGAGTGAAAAAAGGTAACAAGGCGTACAAAATTTGTAAAACATTTTCACCTGAGCATTTGTTAAATAAAGGTCTTGAGGGGTTACGAATCGAACGTCCATGCTTCCAATTTCGATACTTTTTCTAGCTAGCCCTAGTCATATTAAATACACTTTCCCAAATTGATTAATGTCTTGTGTTTCTTCTAGGGTCAGCAAGGAAAGTGTGAAGCTTCCAGCTCTATTGAAGCGGAAAGTGGGAAACAGCTTATTGCAGATAAGTAAACTATTTATTTACAAAAAAGGGCTGCACTTAATACACAGAAACACACTAATAAACTTGTGACCCTCCAAGCTTCAAATTGTATTAGGATTAAAAATTTTTGGCGAGATAAAAAGTTATAAAAATACCGAAACTGAGGAAACGATTAAGTCCGTTGTCCTTTGTAGCGAGTTTCTAAAGCTCAGGACGATTTGAGGGTTATCTAGGGCCAAGTCAGCTTTACACTCACTCAACGGCTTTAAACTACTTGCATGTTAACGTAGTGTGTTGTTTTGTTCCGAGGTTGAGAGCAAAGCTTCAGTCAAACAAGGGTTGGCTTAAGACGTGGTTCTCCTTCTACTCGGAAAAATGCAATGAAGTTGAAATAAATGACTAAAATCCTGAAATCAAAGCTATCTGAATGACTGAAAGTTGACTTTTATTCCTTTTTACAGGTATCGAGGAGTAGGCATATGAATCGAGGATGATGTGCTTATCACTGAGAATGGATCTGATGTTCTTACTGCTGAATGCCTAAAGGAGGTGAAAGATATTGAAAGGCTGATGAACAGTACAGAAACGGCGAGGCTTTAAGAATCAAAAAGACCAGTCTCCTCAATGAAATATCTTGTAATAGATACGACTGACTCTATACCAAACGACACTTCCCCCACCCTCTCCCACCCCAAACGACAAAAAAGGCAAACTTTTACCAACAAATATTGTAACTTAAGGGTGAAATAAAGCTGTTGTTGTTGTTGACGTTGTTGCGGCAGTACATTTTGTTTGTTTAGTTTACGCACTTTTTGAGGCATCTTGTTTTAAAGTTGAATTGCCCTGGACAGTGCGTCGTTTTCCAAATTTTTTACAAAGTTGCCTGTGTGATAAGCTTCTCAGGAACGAATATTACTTTGGTAATCCATCAGTCATGTACATCGTATGGGTCCTAAATATTTTTGATCTGTAAAAGAAAGTTACGAAATATTAAAAAGATCATGTTGAAAAGGCAGACTGTAGCAAGCGAATTGAGTAGTGCACCTTTCTCGTGGATATAAATATATATTTTCCAAATCGACAAACGAAGGAGTTCAGAGCTTCTAACGTTATGAAAGGGCAAGGTGGCGCTGAACCTCTGTAGAGAGAGTATTTCTGGACTTCAGCAAACAAAATGGTAATGTACAGTATTGTTTCGAAGTTGGGGCGACTTTTTTTAAAGGAGTGGAAAAGATAATCCGTTAAAATGAATGCAAACCCGTCCGCTCCACTGCGGCTTTCCCCCAGTCGGTGTGGCTAGCCCTAGACTCTGAGGGACTTAAATGTTGTAGTATATACTAAAGCAGTAGGAGATACTACTTCTACTAATTGGCTAGGAAGACTGTAGAAAGTCCGTCGCAAGTAAATTCGAGCTCAAAATGTGCAGACGTGTAAGAAAACCCACATAATTTAAAAAGTGATTAACAATTGAAATCAAACGTGTTTCGTGCGTTTAGGGAAATTACAAAACGAAAGAACCAGATTAAATTTTCGAAAATTTGAGGTCGCTACTGTAGACTCTTTGACTACAGACTGCACGTCAACTTCGGGAACCTCAGTGAATTGCCGTAAATATTTATTTTAGCGCCCGCAGCGGAGAGACTAAATATCAGGGCCGGGTTGTTCGAAGCTCGATTAATCTAACCTAGGATAAGCGAGAATTCTGATTTCAGTTGTATTTTTTCGGTGAGGTTTTCTTTTTATATTGTTTGTCCTTAAGTTTTGAGCTTGGGTAGTGTCAAACTACACAAAAGATAAGAAGTAAAAAACATCTCTCTCAAGAAAAATTGATACTTCGATTACTTTTAGTCCTGGGTTAGCGTTAACCAGCTTTCGAACAACCCAGCCCAGAAGAAAAGGTCTAATATTGGAGCGATACGAATTATTTAATTACTTAGTTTATATCTTGCTTCACGCGTAATTATTTATTTTTCTGATAGACAACCACTCGTTTCTCCACCGTGTTCTTGAGGAAGGCCAAGGTGCATAAAATAGGAATTTTAACTCACCTTCCTGATTAAAACTGAAATGTGTCAATCACGAATGCAGAGTCATTACTCCTATGTTATCATCATTTGTCATTCATCATAATGCCAACATATATTCAGTCTCCAAAGAAAAACAGTGGATCAATCATTGTGAAAGTGACTGATTGGAGCAAAACAATACATGGTTTGAACTAACGTGGACTTTTTAATGAGATTGGACTGCAAGTGAGTACATTTATTTGAATCTTCATATTTAATGCGTTCAATCAAAGAGTTTAGGTACGTGTCTTTTGGATTAGGCGCGAATGTAATTGTTGTCGGAAAACATCACGGGAAAATGTCCTGAACAAACAACTGGACATACCGTACCACACACAGCATGATAACCCTAACCGGCTGAGAATTTTCCGGGTCGTAGGGTTATCATAGGCAGAGAATTTACATTAAACACAGCATAACATGTTCAGCAATAAGAAGATTATGGCTTACTGTAGAGAAGCGGATTTAACGGTTATTTCAGTATTTGACAGTAATTTTTTCTTTGTTTCTTTTATTACTTTGGCTTGTAGGAATAAAACCTTAAAAACGTTTTATCTCTGACGTGACTAACTATGCACCATTAAACGTCTATGGGGAAACCGGAAACCTGGGCCAGAAGTTCATATCAAGCTGTGAATGAAATACTTTAAAACTCAGACGTCCGTAAGCCGTCGACCAGCTCATTTGAAATGGGTGATCTGCCTTGATTTCTTCCACGAAAGGCCTACTCAATAGAACGTCTTTATTATGACGGGCTATAAAATGAGGCCTTAATTTTTGAGTTTGTCGTGATAGAAATTGCGATATTATTCACATCAATATATACAATCTGTGTAACCTTGGCCACCCAAACTGAATAAATAAGAATAATAAAAGAAGCCATTGAAAATTTATCAGGTGAATGGAGATTTTCCCGATCACATTCACTTGTCAGCTATTTTATCACCTTAGCATTACAAGTGCTTCATGAACGCGTATCATTCCATTTCATTAATATCACTGTCGACAGTGAACATCAAACAACAACACGCCGCTTTAGCGGTTAGAAATTGCGTTTTCAATTATATTCTCGAGAACTCCTCGAAGCCAGAGACAAGCAGGCAGAACAAGGAAAACGGAGACTAAAAGAGGTACAAATTATGAGAGCATGATGACCTCATAATATTAATAATGGTATACAACTTCATACCTTGTCACCGAACACGCAGAGATGTTCCTACAATTCAGTCCAGTATCAATTATGTTTTGAAGCAACAGTTTTTGGACGAGGTCTGAAAGGTAAGCCAGTTTGCTATGAACTATATCAGCACAGTATCTTACAAGCAATTTATTGTCCTTTACTTGAATTAAGAGCACAGGAGGTTGTGGTGTTTGTTTGCTATTAATTATCAAGCAGACAAAACACTTTGTTCCTGTTTTCGATGTTGGCTTTGACTCTGAGTAGGCCTAATGCCGCGGTTAAACTTAATACCACAAAGATCGACTGGACACGCTTGAAACTTAAAATTCCTTCTGCGAATACTGAAAAACAACAAAAACAATATGACTGCTCAATAACATTCATCCGAATTGTAATACAAGAGGTTCTGCCAAAGGGGTGATCGACTGCATTGTAACTGTCAAAAGCGTTTAGTTCTCACTCAGGGCTTATGTCTCTTAGGAATAATTGTGTCCTTAAATTACAGACTGGAAAATATAAAAGAGAGCATGGCTGTGCGTGTAAGTTGTGTATTTTGATTTTCTAAAGTAATTAATTGTATCTAGTGGCGAGTTTGTTTGATTCTTGCTTTTTTGTTTTGTTACTTTACGTATGCATATTTCCCAAGACTAACGTTTAAATGTTACGAGAACAACCAATATTTCAGTTGTCAAAATAATTCAGTGGCATTTCTACTCCGCAAACTATAATTAAAACAGAATCCTTAGAAGGAAGTCAATGTTCATATGAAACTATGCAACTTTTGTTCAGTGTCTTTGAAAAGTATAGTTGTTTAAAGATTTTCACATCAATTTCACAGTAGTTTCAGACTTCATTTGAACTTTTGTCAATTTTGTTATTCCTTGAAAAGTGTTTAGGAAAAGGTCAGTGTCTTTCTAATTTTTTTGACAATAGCTGAATATACTTCTTCGTTTAGCAATAGCGTTTAGCATTTCTTCGTACTTTGAGTTTAATTTGCTACTTCTTTCAATTTATTTTGTGGATGCGTATTTACACGAGCTAAATGTTCCATGTCTTATCCTGCTTTTCAATTTTGTAATTAGTGGTAAATCATCTCGTGGAGTTTAAAGACAAAAAATGAATTCAACAAAAGTAGAACCCCACCGCATTGTCGAGATAAACAAGAAGACAAACACAAGATCTTGGCCTATAAGTCTGAAGACAATACCAAAACCTACAGCAGACGATAAATGTTTTGAGTACTGAGTACTGCAAAGTGCTGCAGTACTTCAAGGTGCTGCAGTACTCAAATTGTGGTGAACGACAAACACTCCATCGCGGCTTCGCCGCTCACAATCACAGCTTCGCCACGAACCCTCTTATATCCAGGGTAGGCGAAGGTTTATCTAAAACAGAAATTCCATGAATGACATTGAACACCTTTACAGACTGATACTATGATATGATAGCGTTTGACACGAATCTATTTGCTCCACTAACTCAGTACAGAATTGTGGCTCAGTTCTGCCACAAAACTGCAAAATAAAGCGTATGTCGCCGTCAATAGTGTTATCTTTCTCTTTAAACTTTCATTAAATTTCACTTCCAAATTGTGGTTTATTATAAGTGGAAAGAAAACTTGAGACACGCTTACCTTAACAGCCTTAAAGCCGTCACAAATTGCACATTGCTTTATCTTCAAAACTAAGCAGGCATCAACATGGAACTTATTGTCATTAAAGTCCACATCACCGAAATTTAGAACATAAGTTTAGAATATATAAAAAAAGAATATGTAAAAAAGAATTTGGTCAGTATAGAGAACAGGGTTTTAGCTTTAGGACGATCAGGACGAGGAATATATATATATTTTTGAGACTACGTTCTGATTCCCTCAGAAAACTACTGCTAGGCGTCTTCGATCAAGAATTTCCTTTAAAAAGGACTGTATTCTTTAGATGCAAATGAAATCCGCACAAATTCATGTTGTGCGGTATTTTGATTCCGTTTGAAGGACAAAATTGTTGGCAAGCTCGCCTGGAGAATCAGTTCACACAGTTCAGGATGATATCTAATACTTAATTAAGAAATAGAAAACATGTACCGTGTTTCTATCGAGTTATAGCCGACTATTGAAACACGAGTGGAAGTTTGGGAGAACGAGAAATACTGTGGGAATGCGAGCCGCAGGCGAGCGTTTCCACAGCTTTTTCGAGTTCTCCCAAACTTTCACGAGTGTTTCTATAGTTCGATACAAATACAGAGAACATGTTATCTATTGGAGTCCTTTGTATGGTACCTCATGTTAATGCAGTCTGTCAATCGTCCTTTTTCCATCATGATCTTCGGAATATTAGCTTCATACGCAAATATCTTACTTATGACGTTGCAAAGATCATTATTCATACCTTCGTAGTTTCTAAACTTGATTATTGTAATTCTTTATTGTACGGCCTTCCATCCTATCTTATTCGGAAGCTTCAGCATGTTCAAAATTCTGCCGCTCGCCTTGTCAACCAGTGTCCAAGATCCTGCCATATTACTCCAGTCCTGAGGGATCTTCACTGGCTCCTTGTCTCCTTTCGTATTGAATTTAAAATTATGTTAATTGCTCATAAAACACTACATGATCGAGCTCCAATCTATATACAAGAACTCCTTCAATTGTATACACCTAGCCGCAATCTTAGATCCTCTGATAGGGATTTATAAACTCAATTGATGATTTTAAACGCAAGCTAAAACATTTCTTTTTAAGCGAGCTTATGAACCGTGATGTTTTTAATTGCTAGCGTTTAGATTTGATGTCAATTTCTTGTGCTTATTTTATTTTTTAGTTTTATCTACCTCTTGTAAACAGCGCCTTTGAATCTTGTAGAAAAGGCGCTATATAAATGGATTATTATTATTATTTCTTTTGGAAAACACCACGACTAAAAAAGGAAAACAACTTGTTTACTGTGATTATCAAAATTGAAATATCTTTACTCGCGCCATCATCACGCCAACAACTCGTGCTAGTTCTGTGTTTCTATCGAGTTATAGAAACACGATTATTAACCAATCAGCGGGCGTATTTTCTTAGGGCTGTTTTCTAATAGTATATAATTTGTACCGAGTGGATTAATTTGTCTTTGTCTACATGGGTCATTCATCTAAACACGCATAGTATCATAGTATACTGCCAGCCCAGCAGGTGAATATGGGAAGGCACAAGGATAAGTTCCTAATGAAGTGATCGTGTTTCGTTATTCGCAGATTTTAGGTGGTATCGAGTTTTCTACAGAACTTGGACTGTGAAGCCTTTCAATACAAAGCGAATAATTAAGTACTGTGAGGTAGCAAATAGTATCGGCATCAGTTGAGATTGTATTCTCAGAGACAACGCTCAAGCCTCAAACTTCGTGGTTCCAACAATGGCTGGCTTCCTCGCTTGTGACTTTTTAGGGAGAAAATTAGAAGATATATAAAACTACGTGAAAATAAGTAATTTATTAGTTTGCGAATCCAGATTTACCAGTGATTCTTTTTTTTTCTGAGCCTGGCTTCTACGAAGACTTCGCAGATTCCCTTGCCTGTGCGTGATTTAAACAGCCAGGGACATTTGAGACAACTGTTTTCTGCAATCATTGGAACATCAAGGTAAGAACTTTCCGTCCAAATGATAGCGTACTTTGACTGACAGTAAATACTTGAACGACCGAATATATCCAGTTTGGTTTGCTTTCATCACATGAGTGCATGTAGTGCACAATCTGATTGTATTACTATTACCTACCAAAAGGGAAGGAACCATTAGTCAAGTAAGACACGTCAATGACATCTTGTTTACCCTAATGTAGGGCCTTACAACGAACTTGTAATTAACGAGAAAATCTTAAATATTGACTGAATAAATTCCTAAAGTTGTGAAGCTTGAATTACACGCTGATATCTCAAGTGACCACCGAAATTTAAGTAACGTTCATGCGCCGATCATATCTCTAAATCAAAGCAACGTATCGACTCCCATGGATAGAATTTTCAATGCAGGTTGCTCGTGACAAAAATTAGCACGCACGTATGGCGACTGTCGGTTAGGAATGATCCTATGAAGCCATCATCCTTCCACGGAGCAAGCTGCAGAAACGAATTAATCGAGTGAAAAACTCTCCCCGTAGACCTAGAATTCTCTTTACTTAAATCTCAGTTCTTGAGAATAGCGCGTGAAGTGCTGTAGTTGAATCTCGATTCTTTCGCTGTCAAATCAGTGAAACAAAATGCCTCCTCTGACTGCCGCCGGATCATTTTATTCCCGAACAGGATGACAAAATTCACGACCAAAATAAAGCAATGCAACGGAAAAGATACCCGAGTTATTTGGTCAAGTACAAAACGCTGCCTTTCACATTCCGGCTTCAACTGGGCAGAAAAGGTGGTGACTTGATGCAGACTCGCAGGAAACCTATACCTGATCAATTTTGATGCGAGGATTGCAACTAATATTTTAAAGTAAAGTGGGTAAGTTTCTAAAGAAACTGTGGTGTTGCGTCGGTGGGGAGTATTACAAGATAATTTGGTTTTACCAACTGAGTTGATAATGTGAATTGGCCACCGTAAAGAGATTCGAAAGCTGACGTTTCGAGCGTTAGCCGCCTTCGCCGGAGCTAATAATTTTATACCTTTTTACGCCATGGGTTCCCTATGAAAGCAATACTTGGAATTAAATAAATACCAGAAGACACTTCAAGAAAAGAAATGGAAAGGAATTGCTGTGACAATAAAAACAGATTCAGATGTAGACCGTTCCACATATTTCTCGTATCCCTGATATTTGGTTTTTATATTAGTGCAATCGAAAATGGAAACGTTCTCACACAGTTACTAAATTCTCAAGCTGAAAGTGGAGGTGTGGAAGATTTTCCAATATGAAGTGGGTCACAAACCGTGGGAATAAATGCCTCAGCTTAACATAACACCATTTTACTATATGGCTTTCTTCGAGGAACTCTTTCTGATATGGTTCTCTGATATGGTAAAAGGGCTACTTTAAGAATTTATTTTACAATTGGCAATATTATAATGCAGGGTGCACTTGCCAGATTGTCACCATGAGTTAGTTTTTTCCATTCATCACAATTTCATGTTATACAATATGAACTACTTCAAAAATAAAAACAGTAATTTCAATTCATTTATTGCTAAAATGCCAAATATTATTTGCAACACTGAAATGGACCTGATCACCTCATAGAAAAAATTCATTAAGAAGTTAACCGAGGCATCACTTTAATTCATCGTTATATTTCCTATTTTTAGTAATGATTGTAAAACACCAAACCTTATGCCAGTAAACAATACCATATTATGTGCTACCTTCTGACAATAAAAAAAAAATGAACAAAAAGCGTCCTAGTGTTCAATAATTCCACAGATGAATTAGACGAGGGAACAATTTAGTAGCATCCGCATTCTTCGACAATCATATCCTGAAAAGTGCGCATCACAAATGATCCACGCTCTTTATCGTAATAAATGAAAGACATCGGTCGCAGTTTGGTGGGAACACAACAGGTCTCGCCATCGGTTTTGATGCCGTTCTCTTTCTTCACCAAGAGTTTCATTAGCGAGTGGTTAACAAACTTCTTTCGCTGTGTTAAGGACAATTTGCCTTTGCACTGGTAGGCGTTGAAGCTCTCGGGTTTGGTGAATTTGGGAGACAAGCCAAGATATGCTGCGTGGATAATCATGTCCACCTTTCGGCAGGAATCACCTTCGATTTCGGGCATCTCTGGAAGAATGTCGCCGTTTGTTCTTCCATTCGTGGATCCCCTACTCTGGACTTCAGTTTGGGCGTTGGGGGCTAGATGAAAACAATATTTTCTTGTAGATGTGAGTATTGTTAAATTCCAGACAAAGTCATAGCACAAAGTTGAAAACTATTATCTGCTGAAATTACGTTAAAAAATGATTCAAACTGTTTACCGTGGAGTACAGGTAATCTTCATTCATTCAGTCTAAGACATGCCCTTCTTTCTATCAGGAATCATTGGCTTTTGGATTTAAGGGGCTAGGTCATGCTATTTTAGTTAATTTTGTATAATTTTGTCAATTATGAGACCTTATGATTTCTCAACGCCAAATTGGCACAGCAAGAGTATTTCATTTGCAAAACCTTTTGCAAGTTTACACAATGCAATCCATTTTAATCCTCTCCATTTTTCTCCATCCATGTCCCATCTTGGCGTTCATGTGCTGTGTTTAAAGTCTTCTATAGTTGTGAGCCGTTATTGGGATATTTTAGTCAATTCAACCGTCACTTGATCAGTGCTGAAATTCGCTAAAATTGCGTGTCCTATCCCCTTTAAGCAAAGAAACCTCCCATCTTTGAGTGAATTCTATCATTGAGCGTAGTGAAGTAAGATCAATGTTATACTTACATTTTGCTTGAGAGATTCGCGGTGAGGAAACTTCTCCTTCAGGAGTATTTCTTTCCTTCATGATCTTGTTACGGTTAATCGTCACGAGTAAGGATGGTGGTGTCTTTGGAGTAGTGGTTTCTGATACAGTTGTCTTCATTTTCGATAAAAGACGTCCTTCTGTTCTCTGAAAATGTTCCTTTCCGATAACCGATGGAGTCGTCAAGAAAAGGTGCGAGGCGGAAAGCGAGAGAACTAGACACAGCACCGTCATGGTGCACACGGCAAGTTTCTTCTTCTTTGCTGTGAATACGCCCAGTAAACTGGTTTAAAGAGATTGATGTAGTATGAGCTAGTATGTGGCTTTTGTTAGACTAAACCAATAGGATTCGCTTAGTTGGCGTTATTTGTTTTTTTTTTTTGAGATTCCGCTTCAGTTGACCTTATCTGGCATATTTTCAAACGCATTTCGGAAAGTTTTGGAATAAAAAACAAACTTTTGCTGTTTATCCTTGCACTGGAAACTGAATGTCAACATATGTCATGCGTGGATATTTACTGCACGCAACAAACCAGGCACTAAGTTATTCTTATTAAATTGTTCTTTCGAGCACGGTTCTTTCGATCAGATCTTTTTAGCTCGGAACAGTGGGAACAGACAATGCAGCCACCTTTGTTAGCTACATATACTCTACTTTCTATGTTGTTATCGAGATACGTGTCAACTAAGACCTCTGGAAGACAGCGCCATAACATGTAGGTTGGTCCGATGCGGGAGTCGACAGCAGCGTATTGATCGCGCGATAACATGTGCTTTATGTGCGGTTACGGTAAGCACTGAGGCGTTATCAGTTGTTACGCAGGAAGTTGTAAATTAATTCTTGTTATAATAACTGAATGTTTGGACTGTAGCAAAATGAAAAGTACATCGTGAATTAAATGACCTATTGAAGGCTGCGTATCATTTACAGAGGTCTCAACTGCGTTAAAGTGTTTCACCTATAACACAAAACGTGTTTTATGCTGTTTGCGTATCCATAAGTCAAGGGGTAAAACACCCCGGCCGTTCAAGAATAAACGTTATGTGTCCTTAATCTTTGACAGGACAGTTTATTTAATGGTGTCAAATACCGAAGAAAATGTCTAAAATGAAAAACAACCTTTAACGAAAGTCACCTGTTGGAATTACGCCACGTACATGTACAGGTCGCACAAAAGTCGCGCGTGCGTGATTTTCATTTCAAACCGTCACTACTAAAACAAACCCGAACAAAACGTCATTGTTCTCGCAAGTTCAAGTTCTCGCAACCTGATCGTGAAGAAAATGCATCGGCAGTAGCAAGAAATCCATGGAGCGCAGTCAGGAATGGCGTTCAAATGAAAGTGGTACATGCAGCCCAAAAGGTTAATTAGTTTTTTTTTTCTTTCATTAAACCAAACAGTCCTTGCACAGCCAGGGGCGAAAACTTAGGTCATGTTAGTCCTCGGTGGTGGACAGGGTTGGTATACAGTATGTGTTTGTTATATCACCGTTATATTTCAAAATTGGCGACCCAGACAGGGGTGAGCATGGGTATAGCTTGTTCAGTATCATCGAAAAACAGTTTTTAGCTTCCCAGTCCTGCAGCCATATGTGTTTAAAGTGATTATTAGTGATATAGCTGTGGCGATTGTGGATATTTTCTCAATGAATGCACAAAATTGCAACTTCCTTTTGTCATATCTGTTTGAATATGTATTCAATGGTGGTCACGAATATTGGAATTTTCGATATAGTGAGTAAGATTGTCGGCAAATCATAGTAAGAGTAAAACTATATTGCAAAGGCCCTTGTCGATAGGTATTTCGTAACAGCTTAATCGACTCACAATCAGCGGTCGAGAATGGTTGTTGCGTTTTTATGCGTCTTTATTCATTACACAGTGATTAATACTTGAGTGTTGATCACGAATCGTCTTAATACGAAGACAAACGTCGTGCTAAACAATGACAAACCAACCTGTCGTAGGATTATTTGAAAAGGCCAAAAGACGTATTTTAAATTCATACCAAAATAGTGCGAGTCGACTCGCTTAAATTGAAAATCTTGCCAGGAGGAACCAATCAAAACACGAAACAGATGTCTTTTTTGACTTGCTCATGATAAATATTTTATTATATTTTAGGGTTGCTCAAATGCATTTCTTTCCAATTGATTTAGCCTTGTTACAAAAGCCGGTTTGCGAAACTGTTAGGCATACTCTTGTCATTGAGGTTAGACGGATTTAATCCTTGGTTGTGTACATGTATGCATCTACTTCGAACTCGTAGATGTTCTTTCACGCTCATTATATTTTTTTTCCTGGCATGAACTTTAAATTTCTCGTGAATTTAGATGCCCTTGTAGGACAAGCACGACTGATAAGAAAAATTGACGAAATTTGATTCGTTTTTAAATTAAATTTGATCTACAAGTACATGTACTAAAAAGCTGAATAAAGTCAACTGATAAACCTTGGAATCAATTTTTGTATAGCAAAGAACCAAGAGACCATGATCTACCTCATACCTCTACCTTGAAAGAACTTAAAATCCGAGTCGATGAAGAAAGAGCAAGGATTTGGAAAGAATGAAAAGCAAGTTAATTTCGCTAAGAACTGATCACTGATACACACACTACTTGGAAGAAATACGTGGAATGTTCCGGTTTATGAGCAACGAAGTCTATTTTACTATCTTTGACACTGTAAAATAATTGCTGTCAGGTCCTTAATTTTTCTTTCCCGTTCTTCTCCTCCTCCTTTCGAAACATTTAGTTAACAATTTTTTTTTCTCCGTGACGATATTCGCATCAGATGAATGCTTTTTTATGTAAATGCAATGTTTTGTTTTACGGAAACTGAGACAGAACACTCGGCGATTGTGTGTTACTTAAACGAAATCTTTTACCAAACTTTCTCGAGTATTTTCGGCTAACTGAGTTCAGAAAAATTCTCGATTTTTTGCACGTTCACAATACCTGCTTTGCCTAGGTCATTGATCGAAACATAGCATCTTGGGAATTCTTTAGAAGCATACATTCTTTATTTTAATCTTTAAGCTGGGTCAATTTTAACCAGTTTTATAACCTCTTTAGACAGTAACAAATTCCGACATTTCTTTCTGCATATATTCCTTTGGTTTTATCAGTTCCAAAAGTCGGTTTTCTTGCATTCATGAGCAACACCTGATCTTACAGACTTTAAAGTGGTAACCAAATTTTGGCTTTGAGGCTGCATGTACCATAAACATCCAGTTCTCTAAGAACTCGTCGCCATCGATATTGTCACTTTTCTACTCGTCATTCGTTAGATATTACTTTTAACATCAAGAACAATGGGAATGGCATCTGAGACATAAGCTGACCCTCAGGCTATCACAATAGGGCCATTTATACGAGAAAAAAGAAGCCGCGGCTTACTTAAGACAATGGGAATTGCGTCTGAGACATAAGCTGACCCCTTTTATACGAGAAAAAGAAGCCGCGGATTACACAAGCCACGGCTAAAATAAGATGCCAACTGGACTATTCATACATGCGCGGCTTATTTAAGACGAGAAGTGTTCGCATAAATGGTTCACGGCTTGTTCGCGACTAATGTCTTTTGTGTTAGTTGTCATAGCAATCGCGGAAGCTGTCGCGCAAGCGCAGGAAAACCTTGCGCTTGCGCAGTGTCAGTTCGCGTATTACGTAATCCGCAGACAAGCCGTGATACCATTTATACGAGTGGTTTTGCGCCTTATCTAAGCCGAGCTCAAAACCCTTGTCTTACATAATCGCGGCTTATGTAAGACGTGAACTGGTTAAAATGTACTTTTTATACGGTATGTTATCGTCTTATGTAAGCCCACAAGCCGCGGTTTATTTTCCTCGTGTAAATGGCCTTAATGTGTACAATGCGTTAAACCCAAAAGGTTTGAAAGAAATATTTTAGCGAAGATATCTCGAACGTCAGTTTACTGAGTTCACAAAATACCCGTGTGTGACCAGTAGCAGAATGGATTTTTGGAGTATGGTGTCCTCTTGGACATTTAATAGGCTTGGAAGTTGCGGGTGCCTCTCGATACATGACATTATGATAGGTATTCTGAAGGAGGGAATGGATCTGATTAACTATATAGTAATTCTAGGAAAAATATATCTGTGGACCTGTAGGTGTAAAGGAGTCCATCTCATCTTTAATCATTTCAAGAAAATTTTGGAAATCAAACATGAAACAGAAAAATACATAGCTTTTAACGCAAATAAGATCAGCCAGTTTAACAAGAAATGGGAGATGTTTGAGGTATTTAATTTAACTTAAATTTAAATGTAATTAAAAGTAACCAATTTTCAATAAAGATATAAGTAGTGTAAAAAAACAAAAAAAAAACCCTAAGTGTAGTAGCTATACTTTGCAAGCACTGTAGTGGTACACGCGCAGCTAATAGTTTTTGGTAAGTAGGCTGAGTAATTTTTGTAATTTGCCGGTATAACAGTAGTGTAAGTACAAGCTCTGTAAGTAGCTTTATGTAGTTATAGTAGCGTACCTGAAACAGTAATGTATTGTAAAGAATAAATAAATAAAAAGCTTGCAGGAAAAAAATGGATTTATATTTTCTCCTTTTTACTGACGGCGCCGTTAAACTACACATGCATAGCTAACACACGTACTTTATGTTAAGGCTGCAGGAGACAACCAGCCTGAGCAATGATGACTGAAAGACACAGTTAGATCGACATAACAATTGCTCATGCTTCTCCAATCACTTTAAGTTTGTTACCGCGGCTGCATTAATCTAGAGGTAAGCAGACTTTTGTTGGCTTTCGAACAATCTAGGATCTTGCGAACTGAAAGAACACCAAGCTGACAAGCAAAACTCATCTGAAACAAAAAGCAAAACCATAGACAGACTTTCCTTTTCCCAAACCTTTCGTGGCGTAATTATTTTTTAACAAGTAAAAAGCCACACGGGAACCAAGAATGAAAAAAAAATCAAAATGGCTCACCACTAAGGTAACTGAAGAACTGTACTGTATTGACAATTCTTTAGACACCCAGTGACGCAGATATCGACCAGCTGTCTCCCGATTACACAAAGTTCAGATTTAGGGATTTAGTCTGCCTGGGGTATATTTGCAAGGCTTTAATGGCAGGTGATCTCGAATCTATAGAAAAGGGAGGAATGCAAACCACACATGAAAGGCTTCCGATGAGTAATAATTCTGTCTCGGTAAAAACATATACCCACGCTCAATTACAATAGCTTCATTCCTAAATGAACTATCTCTATCACAGCGTAAAGCTTCTTGTTTTAAGGATGCAATCGGACATCTAACGAAAGAGTGAAACATTATTATGAAACTGATTTTGGTGCCTTTTCTTCGACAGGAAGAAAACGCCATTCTTCGATTTTCCAGCTGAGAAATCAAGAAAGGGGCTGGCCTAGCAGACGCGGGGAAAATTAATCTGGTGACATTTATGAGTAGAGTTAACCAACCTAATTCCTTAGAGTGTTGTGTAGATGTCAGAAGTACACAAAAAACGATCAAGGTTCCCTTATGAAATCTGTAAAAGCACTTCACCGTTTTGCCCTCTCCCTGGTATGTTTGCATTTGGATAATAAAAGACAAACCGACTGTGCTGGAAAGAGCAGCTTACATAAGTAGCACTCAAAGATAGTGTCATTTAAGACGCTTATACAAATGTTTGGAGATGTTTGTATGGGCCACAAAACTGCGCGAGGTAAAGGTGCCTGTTCCCAAAAATGTTGACTGCTTTTTCTTTTGTTCAGTAACGAGGTTGAATTGGGTAGCTGATTCCTAATAAATGGTTCATACTTTGATCCCGAAACTTCTCCCAATAATGTGGCATACCTTTATTTAATCTATTCAGAATCTTTTACAATGTGAAATGCTGTAAAACTACAGAAATATAGTCCTTACCATAGTTTACTTTCACTAGGGGAGTGGCTAAGCCAAATGCTATAGAAATTTACTGAGGTAGCGCTTAAGCTTGCTATTACATTCAC
This sequence comes from Micromussa lordhowensis, assembly GCA_964020085.1. Classification (NCBI taxonomy): domain Eukaryota; kingdom Metazoa; phylum Cnidaria; class Anthozoa; order Scleractinia; family Lobophylliidae; genus Micromussa; species Micromussa lordhowensis. The sequence goes on along the minus strand of OZ026605.1, from coordinate 27,230,466 downwards.
TCAAATCCCCCAAAAATCATGCCAGTAAACGATACACTTTTCCTTTCAGCTACTTCATTTTAGCATCATACATTTTATCGAAAATGACCCAAAAAAGAATCACAAACAAGTTATTGTGTCTCGTTATGATGGTGTCCATCGTTCAAACTATCGTAGGTTTTTGAAATGCCACAAATGAATCAGACGCGGGAAACTTTAGTAACACCCGCATTCTTTAACTATCAAATCCTGAAAAGTATGCCTCTCGAAAATGCCATGCTCTTCAACGTAATAAATGACGGATAGTGGCTGCAGTTTGGTGGGAACACAGCATCCGTCGCCATCAGTTTTGTTGCCCTTCTTGTTCACAAAGGCTTCGAGCAATGAGTGAGGGGTGAACATCTCCCCCTGTGTTAAGGAGCACTTGCCTCTGCATTGGTAGGCGTTAAAGCTCTGAGGCCTGATGAATTTGGCGGACAAGCCAAGATCTGATGTATTGACGAGCAAGTCCTCCTTTCGGCAGCCATTAACTGCTTGTTTGGCGTTCTTTGGGGGACTGTTGCGCTTTGCTCTTTCACTTGAGCATCCCCTGATCTGAATTTCAGCATGGTCGTCACGGGCTATTATTGAGAGATTTCAATGCCGTGTTAGTGGCTCCTAACAAAGTGTAGTGCCTCTACGTAATGAAATAAAGTCATGAAGGAAACGACAGGAAATTTGCACCTGCATAGTTCAGCGAAGGGTTATCTCACTTATTTCTGACTAAAACTGGGCTAAAACTGGGCGTGTGTTTCTAGACTAATCAGTACAATAAATTTGTTGCGCTTACATTTTGCTTGATAGTGTCCCTGGGAGGATGCTCTACTAGGAGCTTTTTGTCCTTCCATAATCAAGAAGGGGTGTGCTTTTGATTCAGTGGATTCTGATGCAGTTTTGCGTATTTCCGTGGACACAGTGTCAACTCCGTTGTCAGTGTGTTCTTTTCTGATCATGAATGGGCTCACCAAGAGAAGTTGCGAGGCGAAAAGCGAGAGGAACAGATATAGCATCTTCATGGTGTTCTCGGGAAGTTTCAAGATGGCGTCGAGTTGATTCTTCGAATACACCCAATGAACTGATTTAAATGTAGGTGAGGGTCCCTTGATATAGCTCGTACCTTTGTTAGGCTAAGCCAATAGTATTGACCTGCCCTTTGTTTTTGTAATTCAACGATAGTATTTCAAAGCAGTCGTTCATTATCTTTATTTTGGGTAGACAACTAAAGCTACATCCGTTACTTGACTTTATTTTAGTTTACTTGTACTGCTTTGCCTGGAATGATCGCACGACACTATATAGAAATTTGCAAGTGCCTCGTGGCGATTAAAACAACACGTACGTTTTCTTTATTACAACAACACACACTATAATAGAAATTCTCGGATAAATATCGGAAATCATTTCTTCAGCAGAGTGAAGAAAGCATAAAAGATACTTAACACGACAGTTTTTACCCTATTAGTAACCACACATCTTTTTTTTTTATTTCGTGTGTTTTGGTTAGGAAAGTAAGATCACTATGACTGCTGGAAAACATCGTAAGTTTGGATCAATTGCTAACATTTATAGCCCTATCTTGCATTGCCATAGCTCCTGTAACAAAGTTAGTTTCTCCGACCTTTTAAAGTGTGATTAGGGTAAAGAATGTCTGCTTTGAAGGTTAACTTCCAATGTGTAGAACTGGCCAAAATTATATGAAAGGTCTTCCGGGAAATATTGCAAACTTCACTTATTTTATGGCACTCTCCTTGTATGAATCGATACCGTTTTCTGGATATCCAGAATACTGAGAGTTGAAGAGGAGAGTAGTAGGTCCTTGATGCTACCTGTCTTTGATGGAGACTCTGTTTGTTCTCATTACGGAAATACAGAAAGAGTTTTTACAACCAGTTTAGTCAAGTGATTCGAAGTTGGTTATTTCGAATTCAAAACCATTTCGCTAGGATTAGACCTAATCCTATCTGCTATTTCGAACTGTTGAATTCTTTTTCCCTTACGAATTCTTAATAGCCTTTGCGTGGCGCCAGATTTCCGATGTTGAGACTCCCTACTGTAATTAGAGCAGACGTAAAACTTTAGCACTACAGACTATTGGTCTTTCGAACATGCACACTGACAAACAGAAAGCGATGCGATTGTCATTTGCAGATAGCGGCAAAATCAAAGACATGAGAAATTTACAGCAAATAACATGGCAGCCCCACAGTATAAACAACTCCCCCCATTTTTTTCTTTTGGAGTATCATTTTAA
>OZ026605.1:27208197-27223197 GCA_964020085.1 Micromussa lordhowensis | reverse complement strand
CTCAAATATCTAGATTTCAAACCATTTTTTTAAAATGCTATTTAAGATAGAATTACCACCAACACTGAACAGTTACTATTATAAAAATAATAATAACAATAAATACAAGCAAGGTAGCATGAATATTAGTGAAGATATCACAATAAAAACCAACATCAAACAAAAATATAAAAATATAGGAGTGATTGCAGAATACCCAGCCCAGCCATTTACATGTGTCGGTATGCTTTGAAGAACCAGGTATATAACAATAGTTGCTACTCTTATTTAATGAGATGCAAATAAGTGGGCCAGGTATTCTGCAATCTAGCCAAAATATACATTCACAGTGACAAAAATTTAAAATTTAAGAAAAGAGACACGATTTAGCTTGGTTTAGTTACAAATATTTATATATTTTCCGTAATTGAAACAACAAGTAAATTAAAATAAATTAATCTTATTTACATGCATTTATTTTACAATGCTTCCCAAATTATAAAAATGGTTATTTTGGTAGACTTATCTGCCATGTTTTTGGCATCTCCACTGTCAATTTTGGCATGGGAGTTTGGCAAATGCATGCCTTTCCAAAGTTGCTCAGTCCTTTTCAGGGACCTAGTCAATTTGCTGCTCTCCTGCCTCAGTCAGACAAAGCATTCCAATACCATAATGAGTACCGCATGCTAAGGTCCTTTGTAAGAACACTTCCTTTCGAATTTCACCAACTACTTGTGTGGCGCCAGAAAACTTTGACGACCCAGTTTATATAGTGAATCGAGGGTTTTTTTTTTACCACGGTTGATCAGACCACCAGGAGACATGCCTTCCAAGTTTTCACTGCTTTTCACCTGGCACATTACAAATGTCCAGAAAGACATTTTCACAACGAAATACTTGATATTGATAGATACACACTGGTCTCCGCCATTTTGATTATCCCAGTAACCCTTGCGCCGCTAACTGGTTTCCATGCTTCAAAGAGACAAGACATCACGCGTGTTTCGGGCCTCAAAATTCTCCTGCTCAATTTTCCCGATTGTAGATTTATTTCAAATCAACCATTTCAACTTTAAGTGAGAATTAGTTTCGCGATTTGTTTTCTTTTCTTTTTTTTTTTTTTTGTAAGCGCCCGTCGGAGTAATCATACTAGCATGTGCGTGACTAACTCACGTGCGCTTGAACCACGTCACGTGTTCCAAAACCTGGCGGCCATGTTTACTAGTAACAAAAATAAAACTTAGCTTTCGATAGTAACAGAAGCGCAGTCCACGTAAAGTAAAGTGTATAAGATGATGTGAATACCTGGCTTCATCAAATGTACGAACAGAATTTAATGGGCAAGAGAGACAATTATTATGCTGCAAGTTGGTTCGTCCAATTTACGAAATTCAAACGTTTGCAGTTGGTCAGTCGATTTGGTCGAATGTGGAAGTAAAATGCAGATAATGACTTATGCTGGAGAAAGGGCCAACTTTCGTCACTCTTTTACACTGGGTAAGTAGAGTATTTAAAGGGTAGCCTCAGTTCGGTTCAATTGACTTTGAATTACCATATTATGTTGCAATGTTTTTCTGCCCAGTGTAAAAGTGACTAGAAAGAATTGAGCCTTAACCCAGAATGTCTGTCTTTTTTTCTTTTTTTTTATCTTGATGATCTGGAACACCTCTCACTGTGCTTTTTATACACTGTAGGTCTTCGAAAATCTGATTCGGTAACATATTACAAAAAGTAATAAATGAAATTGTTGCAGTATAGTTCTTTGTTATCTCTTTCCATATTCAATATAATTATTTCCTGTTGATAACATAGAGTGTCATCTTTTTTGTTAACTCTTTTACAATTAAATACAAGAAAAAAATTAAAACTTAGTAGAAATAAAAAGCCATCTGTCAGAGAGTATACATCAGATTGTCATTCCTGTTTAAGTCTAAATGTAGAAATTATTCCTGCCAACATGGGGGCTCGACAGGTGCAGGATAATTATAATATTAGCTGTTTCATGTATAAGAAACCAGCATAATACAGTAATTGCTGGGTCCTCAGCTTTTCAAAGGACCCTAGTCAGCCCCATTTTCAATGCCATCAAAATTATTGACATTGCATGTTGAAGTGAAGTCTTATCGCTTTACTGTAAGTTGTGTTCCTGAAAGTATGTCCCTTTATCTTTAGTAGTTTCACAGTCAGTGATTTCATTTGCTTAGACATCCTCTGAATAAACTATATTATTAAAAACTAGATCATTGGATAATGCAATTCGAGAGTTTCCATTGGCTTAGCCATCATGGGCTATGAGCCATTATGCCATGCTCTACAAATATGGTAAGCGTACGCATGGTTTTTTTTTAGGCATTTTTATTTTTTTTTTAAGTTTAGTTTGCTATATTTTGGGGGCGTTTTTAATAAAACAATTATTCCACTCGCCCTTGTTGGATATGAGATGATTATAGCCAACTCGGCGCTATGCGCTTCGTTGGCTATCTACCATCTCATATCCAACGCGCGCTTTTGGAATAATTGTTAATTAGTATCACCCAACTAGTGGACTAATGCAAATCCCGAAATTTTTAATTGACTACGCTACTCGAGGACTATTACTAATCCTTATTATTGCCTTTTCTGTCAAACTAGTTGGGTGATACTAAAGCAATGCCTCCTCGTCCTCTAGGTTGGAGTGGAGTTTACTTTGCATGACAGTTGTTAACTCCAATAACCTTCTAAGGGGTAATTTGAATAGGGGTAACCTTTTTAACATTGCATAACTGATACCAACTTAAGGTGACTTAGGGCGACTTAAGGCGACTTAAGGCGACTTTAGGCGACTTAAGGCGACTTAAGGCGACTTTAGGCGACTTCAGGCCCCAGAGTAGGCCTAGGGAAACTCTTCGGCAGGTATCAACGTCAACATCGTGTTCAGCCTCCTCTGAAGGAAATTCGACGTTTGACCATGGTGCCTCTGTTGTCTTTGGATCAGGGGACCATATGGTCTTCGTATTTAATTCGAAGGACGGAGGTTCTTCGCTGTTCTCTACTTGTTCTTTCTCGATAACAAATGGAGTCACCAGGAGGAGCTGGGAGGCGAAAAGCGACAGAAACAGATACAGCATCGTCATGATGTTCACGACAAGTTTCTTTGTGGTGTCGACTAAGTTGATTCTTCAAATATCACAACCAAAATGCTTCCAAGATAATCGTACCCTCATTATATAACATTGACCGTTTCTAATAATTTGAGCGTCAAACTAATGCAGCACATATTAGATAACATCGCAATCGGGTGGGTTCAGGACAGATAAACTATTTTTGGACCATTCTTGCCTCCAGTAGAAATTGCATGTCATTGTATCATGTGTTGAAATATACAAGTTGCACGCGACCTCGCAAGCGCTCAACTAAGTTTAATCTGTGTTTTTTGTTTTTCATGCATTCTCCTAACACAATAGCCGCTGACGCTTGACCTGGTGTTTCTTTATGTAAGTAGCGTTAAATTAAAAGTTGGTAAAGAGAACGCTTATTATAAAGCAGCTTAATGATCATTCTTTGCCCCCTCAGTGATTCATTCCGGACAATTCCTTCCTCTGAAATGGCAACTGAATGAATCCTCTTGGGCCCCTAGCAGAGATGATTACATTACGGACATTCGACCTTTCAAAGGGGACCAACGAAAACAATCAAACCTATTAACAATGCCAGAAAGGAAGTCATACAAGATGAGCGACAGACGTTAACGACGAGTTTGTGTTTTTCTTTGGGTCTTACCAACATACTGCAGTGTACGAATGAGTCGACCTTTTTTAATGAAGCAGTCCATTCATGTCATTCCGGTACAAAAGTTAATGAAATTCATCTAAGCGGCCGTTTATCGGTTTTAACTTCGCCAAATCAGTCAGAACTGAAATGAAGAAAATTGCGATATGAAGCCGGAGAAATTGTCTACATTACATGTGGGACTCCATTATGACGTGGGAAATCGAACATTCGTAACTTGTACTTGTTTATTTTTATATTATTTATTATTATTGCCGAAAGTAATTATTTGTTTATCACTTAAATCACATCTTAACTCGACCGTTTGCAAAAACAGTTGCAATCAACGTAAGCGAAGAAGCGTCTTTTCTCATCTTAGGATAAAAAATATTACGGTCATTTTCTTCAGGTGACCTATTCTGGACCAAAAGATAAATTTATTTAGAAAAGGGAATCGGGAGGTGAAATGTTATTCTCTCGCGGTACTTATCGCCAAAGTGGTGTTTGCATCGTTTTGAAGCCGTCAGCATGTGATGTGTTGATTGAATCGGACAGGATTAGCCGGCCTAGTGCGCGAGGCCCAAACTATGTTAGGAGGCTTTATGTACGTCATGTGGCACCAAAACCCTGGGCTTTAGTAAGAAAAGAAGAAATACAACATTCCTGTTACTGGTATTGAAGATCGCAAATACAGTGGATGATTTAACAGGTAGTGACTACCTACAGCAGAAGATAACATTTTATCTTACACTTCTTATTTTTGTACTCCATAACCTGCCATCCTCTAGTTTGTCAAAACAGGAAACATTTGATGAATAGCACATTCTATATAACAAAAGTAGAGGACCCACTCAATCCTCAAACACAACTCTTACCGTTTGAGACTTATTTCCTCCAACCCATCGCTTGTAACTCGAGGGTTCAAAATTCTGATAAGAATCCATTCTTTGAAGAGATCATACTATCACTGCGATCAATGGTCGTAGCGTCAAAATCGGCTATGTGCAGCAACGTTCAGAATGAAATCACTAGAATTGAAAACGGTACACTCTTAATTTTTTATATAAGAATATTGTTTTTCCGACTGAGGCTGAATATTATTATTTTTACGCTGAGTTTAGGCTGCAAATATGTTTGTGAAAATTCTTATACTACACGACCATATGACATTTCTGGTTCTGAAGGTATTTAGTGTCTAGATGATATTTGAGTCATTTTGGAGCCAGCCTGCAGGCATCTGAGCATGCAACATACGGCTAGTGCGACTTTGTTTTGCTCTTTGGCTTGTTTGCCGTTTAGAGAAGGAAGGATTTTATACGGTTTAATTAAAAACATATAACCGTGTTGTATTTACAAATTTTCAGCACAAAAAAATATGTTCTTCTCAAAATCTCAGCCTCGGGTTTATACTTAAAATATTCTTATAATTTCGCAAATTTCAGCTTTGATATTCCTGTTATAAATATTCTTATAAAAAGTAAATCAGTGTACTCCATTCTTCTGCTTTATACCTTTTACCGAAATTTAGAAAAAAAGGAATTAGAAAAACGTGAAAACTAAACTCTAAGAACCCTGTGTTTGTACTGTTTTTGTGTTCAGTGTCATTTTGTTTGGGGACTTTGATATTTTTACCCCATAAACTGCTAATGATCCTCACTGAATCTGCCTTTAAATTTTGAGAAGGACGGTTGTGAAGTCTTTTCTCACTTTTCATCTAAACTTGCCGTCAAACTAGCAGGAATGTTTTTACTCTTCAGTGCAGAAAGCAACAGTACCATGTTAGAAAGGCTTACCAATAAGGCTTACCAAGTAATGGAAGCCCATTGACCTACAAACAAATTCAGTCAAACAATAAGTCAGTCAGTTGACCGAGTTTAGATTTTATTTTTAGCTGATTAGGCTCTTTATCTACTCGGTGTTACTGCACCTGCCAAACCAAATCACTAGCTTTGCCAGCAGTTCTCTCCGTTGTAGGCTCGATTTCCAGCCGCTGTTCGGGAAACGAGCCCGCGCTCCTCCCCCGAACTCACGGCTGGACTCGTCTGGTTGCCTTTGTTGGTTTCAACCAATCGGAACAGTGCCCGCAGAATTTCGTCGGGCATAATTTTCACGCATATTTATAATTATCAGACTATAATTTCAAAATGGCGGCGGAAGGCGGGTTGACGAGTGAAGCCATTGATCGTATTTTAGAAACGTTTAAGATCGATTTCTTAAAGGAATTACAGCACAGAGGCCTAGAAGCTTTAACTAAGGGCCAATATGTCTTAATAATTTAGCCGATTGCCTGAACAAAGCCGAACAATGGCATATAGAGCACGCAATACAGTCAACAGACTTACGCGTAAACAGATACATTTGAATCATGTGGTGTGAGAACGAACAACAGGAGGAATAAACTTAAACATTGAGCGCGAGAAACATTAGCTCGATCAGATATATGCAAGAAACATAAGAACGACTCTAGACAAACGTATACCTTTCTCGAAGTAAAGCTACGGCGTCTCCAAAGAGTAACGTAAGAGGACAAATATGATATCCGTGATAAGAATCTACATACTGCACTTGCATGCAGTTTTAATCAAACAGCCGGGCCCGGCGTCACACTACAGTGGAATCCCGATTTCTCGAACCCTCATTTTTTCGAACCTCCCGATAACTCGAACCAAAGTCGTTCCCTCTCCTCAGTCGAACACTGTAATTTTACCCCCGATTTCTCGAACCAATTTGCGGTAAATTTCATATTTTGTCCCCTCGAAAGCAAATTCTTGGAGACATGACTTGCATTAGAAATGAGCCTAAGCAATGCATAAACACATGGCAAATTACAGAGGTGTCAAACTCTGCAAAGCGACATGCCGATAACAGCGGAAGCTATGCAGACCAATGACCTCTAAATTTGCTATAGCACAGTCTAACGGCTCAGCTCTACTAAAAATTCCTCTTTATAACACAACATGAAGTGCCCTTAATAAACACGAGTGAAGCAACAAAAAGGTCGAGAGACCGAACAGAGAACGGCAAATGTACAAATGTCACGAACCGTAGGAGTCGTGTAGGCTAGTCAACCTCATTTTACACAAACAGCCTTCTCATGTTGCTTTTTCGCGCGAAAATCTGACACTCGAGACACCCGAGAACGCATAAATTAATTTTTTTTTCGATGACCTCACGGACATGGATGGCCGCTCACGCGTCCAGCCGTCTCTTTTCGGGGAGGAACGTAGACCGGACGCGAGAGAGCGGCGGAAATCGAGCCTATCTCCGTTGGCGTTGGTCAAGGACAATAAATCATGAAACCAAGTAATGCTGATCACCAGATGTGGATCTGCCCGGGAGGCAAATGTCGAGAAAAAAATTTTCCCTCTACAGTTATTACCTCCCGGACATTTTCAAGAAAGAAAACAACTCGTTATCTAATGTCTCAGCAGAGATAAAAAAAAAACGTAATGATACTTAAGGAGCACGTTGACCTCTTTGCCATTACAATGTCTCCCATACTAAAAACTGCATAACATACATCTGAATCTCCATGACGGTTTTATTATTAGCTGATTATCAGTTAAGGCGAATTTAAAACGTAGAAGCAAAAGGTTTTTAATGAATACCAATTTAAGAATTTCTTCTGCTTTTAGCAGATTTTTTTATTGTTTCTTTGAAGAAAATTGTATTCAAAATAATAATGTGCCGTAACCGGAGTCGATATTGGCTGAACTAAATACATATATTCGTTGATCTTCTTGCCTAAGTAGCTCAGCTAAATCTTTATGAGTTATTGACCAAGCCTCGGGTTAAAATGCCGTAGCTCTCGTTTGAACGTGATTACATGGACCGAAAAGCAGTCGAGGTCCAGAAACACGAAAAAACAAAGAAAAAAAAATCAAGGAATCTAATATGTAGCCATCGTCACTCAATGAATGAGGTGACCTTCATGGATTTTTGGAGGTCTCCTGGCGATTGGGAAACTATTTCCGCTGTATTGAGGAACATTTGCCTTTGCACTGATAGGCATTGAAACCGACAGGTGCGATGATCTCTTCAGAAAGACCAAGCCCCTTTAAACTCCTTGGCAGGTATCAACATCGTGTTCAGCGTCTTCTAAGGTAAAGTCGATATTTGTCCATGGTGCCTCTGTGGTCTCTGGATCAGGGGACTCTGATATGGTCTTGTTCAATTCCAAGGACGGAGGTTCTTCTCTGTTCTCTACTTGTTCTTTCTCGATCACACATGAAGTCGCCAAGAGAAGCTGGGAGGCAAAAAGCGAGATAAACAGATACAGCATCGTCATAATGTTCACGACAAGTTTCTTTGATGGCGACGAAAATGTTTTAAAGACAATCGTGCTCCCTTTAGAAAGCACGGAACAATTCGAATCCTTAATAATTTGAGCACCAAACTAATTGTGCATATGTCACATAAGATATCAATCGAATTTAGTTAGGGGGTCTAAGGCAGATAAACTATTTTTGAACCATTCCTGGCTCCAGTGGAAATTGAATGTCAAAATATGTCATGTGTTGAAATATATTGCACGTGAACCAAGCGAGCTCTTAACTTAGTTTCTTTTGTGTAATTTGCTGTGTCCTGACAAAATAGCCGCTGACGCTTGACCTGTTGTAAGTTTCTTTATGTAAGTAACGTTAAAGTAAAAGTTGGTAGACAGAACATTTATAAAGCAACTTAATTATCATTCTTTGCCCCCTCAGCGATTCATTCCGGACTATAAGTATACTATAAGTGAATGAATCTTCTTGGATCCCTAGCAGAGATGATCACATTACGGACATTCGACCTTTCAAAGGGGACCAACGAAAACAATCAAACATATTAACAATGTCTTCATACTGCCAGAAAGGAAGTGTTTTTCTATGGGTCTTACCAACATACTGCAGTGTACAGATGAGTCGTTCTTTTTTCTATGAAGCAGTCCAATTATGTTTTTTTCCGGTATAAAAGTCATCTAAGCGGCCGTTTATTTGTTTTTACGTCACCAAATCAGCCAGACCTGAAATGTAAAAAATTGCCATATGAATTTGCCTACATTACATGTGGGACTCCATTATGACGTGGGAAATCGAGCATGTTTTTCCTGACTTCATCGTTTTTGCAACTTCGTGGCTTGTTGTTCTTTGTTTTTATATTATTTATTGTTATGGACCAAAGTATTTATTTGTTTGTTCCTTAATTCACATGCTTGACGCAACCGTTGCGAAAACAGTCCTTTAAATTTATGAGTGTAAAAAATCAACGTAATCGAAGAAGCATCTTTACTTATCTTAGGAAGATATCAGTGTTATTTTCTTCAGGTGACCTATTCTGAGTCAATAGATAAATTTATTTAGAAAAGCGAATGGGGAGGTGAAATGTCATTCTCTCACGGTACTTATCGCCAAAGTGGTGTTTGCATCGTTTTGAAGCCGTCAGCATATATGAAGAAGCTTTAGTGATAGAAGCTTTAGTGATGTCTAGAAGACACCACAACAATGGCTTGGTTGGAGAAGTTAACATTTGAGATGACACGACACTGAACTTAAGAATGGCATGACATGGAGTTTCATACTATCTTCTTGCTACGTACCACTGAGCCATGATATTAAATCCAGATTTCGAAACTGCACAGTAAGCACTTATTGAGGCTTTTTTCTGGGAATTTTTAAAATACGAATCGTCTCCTTGGCCGACTCATATCTACCTGTATAAAAAAAATTGCTATTGCCAGTGCAAAGTGTCTTAGTCATTTTTAACCACCTGAAATGTCAAATATTATCCCAAAATATATCTCGTGGCAAACCCCTCTTTTGTTTTATTAAAAAGCCTTACTACAATATGAAATATTCTGATACTACAGCATTAAATGCACGACTTTACATTTGCTTCGATTAAGCTTTGTCAGATTAATTTCTAGAAGTTTTACGTATCACATCAACATTTTCAATAATAATCGATGTTATAAATTTCATCCAATCGTTATTCCAAAAACGGACTGAAGAAATCGTTGAAATTTCCGCTAAAGTACTTTCCACCATTAACACTGCAAGCAAATGCTTGAAGATTGACTCTAAATAAGAGGAAGTTACAAAAAACGCTAAGAGTCTTTTCCTTTAGATCAGGCGAGAATTCATATTATAATCAGTGTCTATCATTACTTGGGATTCTACTTCTGCCACAAATGGATCAAATACGGGAACTTCTACTCACATCCACATTCTTCGACGACCATGTCATCTAACGTCTTCAGTACGATCTGTCCATTCTCAAAAACGAGAGCTGATATCGGCGCCAGTTTGGTTGGGACACAGCATGCCTCGTCATCAATTTCAATGCCTTTCTTTTTCTCAAGCAAGGCCATGATTGCCCAGCGATTGGGAAACTTTTTCCGTTGTGTTGAGGAACATTTGCCTTTGCATTGATAGGCATTGAAGCCGTCAGGTGCAATGATTTCTTCAGAAAGACCAAGCTCCTTTAAGCTGGCGTACAGGGAAACTCTTCGGCAGGTATCAACGTCAACATCGTGTTCAGCCTCCTCTGAAGGAAATTCGACGTTTGACCATGGTGCCTCTGTTGTCTTTGGATCAGGGGACCATATGGTCTTCGTATTTAATTCGAAGGACGGAGGTTCTTCGCTGTTCTCTACTTGTTCTTTCTCGATAACAGATGGAGTCACAAGGAGGAGCTGGGAGGCGAAAAGCGGCAGAAACAGATACAGCATCGTCACGATGTTCACGACAAGTTTCTTTGTGGTGTCGACTAAGTTGATTCTTCAAATATCACAACCAAAATGCTTCAAAGATAATCGTACCCTCATTATATAACATTGACCGTTTCTAATAATTTGAGCGTCAAACTAATGCTGCACATATTAGATAACATCGCAATCGGGTGGGTTCAGGACAGATAAACTATTTTTGGACCATTCTTGTCTCCAGTGGAAATTGCATGTCATTGTATCATGTGTTGAAATATACAAGTTCCACGCGACCTCGCAAGCGCTCAATTAAGTTTAATCTGTGTTTTTTGTTTTTCATGCAGTCTCCTAACACAATAGCCGCTGACGCTTGACCTGTTGTTTCTTTATGTAAGTAGCGTTAAATTAAAAGTTGGTAAAGAGAACGTTTATAAAGCAGCTTAATTATAATTCTTTGCCCCCTCAGTGATTCATTCCGGACAATTCCTTCCTCTGAAATGGCAACTGAATGAATCCTCTTGGGCCCCTAGCAGAGATGATTACATTACAGACGTTTGACCACATTACGGACATTCGACCTTTCAAAGGGGGCCAACGAAAACAATCAAACCTATTAACAATGCCAGGAAGGAAGTCATACAAGATGAGCGACAGACGTTAACGGCGAGTTAGTGTTTTTCTTTGGGTCTTACCAACATACTGCAGTGTACGAATGAGTCGACCTTTTTTAATGAAGCAGTCCAATCATGTCATTCCGGTACAAAAGTTAATGAAATTCATCTAAGCGGCCGTTTATCGGTTTTAACCTCGCCAAATCAGTCAGAACTGAAATGAAGAAAATTGCGATATGAAGCCGGAGAAATTGGCTACATTACATGTGGGACTCCATTATGACGTGGGAAATCGAACATTCGTAACTTGTACTTCCTACTTGTTTATTTTTACGTTATTTATTATTATTGCCGAAAGTAATTATTTGTTTATCACTTAAATCACATCTTAACTCGACCGTTTGCAAAAACAGTTGCAATCAACGTAAGCGAAGAAGCGTCTTTTCTCATCTTAGGATCAAAAATATTACGGTCTTTTCTTCAGGTGACCTATTCTGGACAAAAAGATAAATTTATTTGGAAAAGGGAATCGGGAGGTGAAATGTTGTTTTCTCGCGGTACTTATCGCCAAAGTGGTGTTTGCATGTGATGTGTTGATTGAATCGGACAGTATTAGCCGGCCTAGTGCGCGAGGCCCAAACTATGTTAGGAGGCTTTATTACGTCATGTGGCACCAAAAGCCTGGGCTTTAGTACAATGTAAGAAAAGAAGGAATACAACATTCCTGTTACTGGCATTGAAGATCGCAAATACAGTGGATGATTTAACAGGTAGTGCCTACCTACAGCAGAAGATAACATTTTATCTTACACTTCTTATTTTTGTACTCCATAACCTGCCATCCTCTAGTTTGTCAAAACAGGAAACATTTGATGAATAGCAAATTCTATATAACAAAAGTAGAGGACTCACTCAATCCTCAAACACAACTCTTACCGTTTGAGACTCTTATTTCCTCCAACCCATCGCTTGTAACTCAAGGGTTCAAAATTGTGATAAGAATCCATTCTTTGAAGAGATCATACTATCACTGCGATCAATGGTCGTAGCGTCAAAATCGGCTTTGTGCAGCAACGTTCAGAATGAGATCACTAGAATTGAAAACGGTACACTCTTTTTTTTTTTTGTTTTTTTTTGTTTCAGTGGTTTATTCGATATCACATCACTTACAAGAAACGATACAGTTACTTACGTTACCTACAGTACAACTTCTTGAATTACTAATGACACGGATATTTATATTACTTACAGTACACTAAGTAACATTACTTACGATACAGCTATTAACATTTCTTACAGTAACTTATGATATGTACGTACAAGTCTACAACGCCATTAACTAAGTACATCGACAGCTGCGTCCACATTTACATAATTGTTCTCATACAAACAGCTTACATAACTTAGTACTTCCAATTTAGCGAAGAATATTTCAGTGCAAAACGTAAACGTTAAAATGACTGAAAGACAAAATATTTATCCTGCATACTTATATTAATGGTGCATGTAAGAGTAATAGTAAAGTTAAAGAAAGCAATTTGCCCATTTCGATTGTAGGAATTTTATATTATTGCCTTTTCGTGCAATATATGCTTCTGTTTCATACTTGAGTTCAATTTTAGCCTTAAATCCAACGATATTTGGCAAAGTTTGGTTTCTTCTACAGTCCCACAAGTAAATCTTTGCAATCAGTAAAAAGTAGTTTAGTAAGGGGCATGGTCTTGTTATGACGCCCACTATGATATCCTCTAATGCTAGATGAATTTGCTCATCTTTTACCACTGACCAGTACCATTCAAAATCCTCCAAAATGCTATCGAGAAGGGACAGTGGTACAACAAATGGGTTAAAGTTTCTGATGCGCTTTTACAAAAGGTACAATCTTTGTGTGAAATAAAACCAATTTTGTAGAGTTTCTCATTTGTATAAAGGATTCTATTAAGTACCTTATACTGAAAAGCTCTGACGTAAGGTTCAAGAGGAACTATATGTGGGAGTGAAAAGGCTTGTTGCAGTTGCTTTTCTGATAGGTTGAAATCCCTATGAAGAATGGTGATTGCATTAGGTAGTTTGGCTTTTTTGCTAGTAAGTAGTAAATAATAATCCCTTGACTTTTTTTTGTTCACACAAAATACCTCGTCACCATTGCCTGTGGAGAAAGATGGAATAGTAGAAGACGGAGATGTACTTGTGTTATTGTCCTTCAGGTGAAAAGGAATGGAGTCCCGAAGGCCCGTCCAGATAAGAAAATTAGATTTCTCTATGTTCCTTGCAGCAATCTCAAAGGAATCGATATTATTGCAATTTAAAAGGAGATCCCTCAGGTACACTACACCTGAAAGGAAGAAATTTTTATAGAAAACTGGACTACCGTCTATACGAATATCCCGATTATTCCATATTATATTATGCCAGTCCTTTGCAGAAGCAAAGTCTTCACGAAAATCTGACCACCATTTTAAAAGTTGAGAGTAAAATAGAGAAGGAACCGAGATGTCCTTAACATCGTAATTACAGTTAAACAAGAACAGGCCTCCGAACTTTGTTAAAAGGTGAGAGAGGTACCATTTCCAAGGGCCTTTCGTGACATTATATATCCTATGTAGCCAGGCCAAACGCAAAGATTTAATCATACAATCTAGGTCAATCATTCTTAAACCGCCTTTGGCGTAATCGTTAATTGTCGAAAGACGAGTTGTCTTATCTGGTCCATTCCACAAGAATTTGTAAACTAGTCGATTTAACTCCTTCACAAATTCATCCGCAACAGGCAAGAGGGAGCATATGTAAACAAATTTCGGTATAACTAGGGATTTGATGACAGTCACTTTGCCATAAAGTGATAAACCTCTACAGGACAATAGGTTCAGGAGTTTTTTGACCTTATCCAAATTCTCAATGAAGTTTTTCTCTCGAAGAAGGGCTGGATCATATGAATAATATACACCTAAGGCCTTGATAGGTTCCCGAGGCCATTTAATACCGAAAGGTTTAGAGTTGTTATTTCTACAAAATCCGATCCACATTCCTTCTGTTTTACTGTAGTTTATTGCTAAACCTGAAAGCAGTTTGAAAGTATCTAATAAATCGAAAAAAGATCGGGCTGAGCTAAAGTCAGCAAGGGTTGCTGTTGTATCGTCTGCATACTGTAGCAGTTTGGTTTCTTGACCATCAATTGAGATGCCTCTAATATTTATATTCTGCCGTACAGCGATCGCCAGAACCTCCACAGCTAATACAAAGAGATAGGGAGATAATGGATCCCCCTGCCTGACCCCACATTCCAAGGCAAAGAAGTCCGACGCAAAGCCATTATTTATAACACAACTTTGAATATTCTTATAGAAAATTTCTGTCCAGCGGATAAAATCTGGGCCAAAATTGAAAGCTCTTAGGCAGGCGAAAAGAAAGTTCCATTCAAGGCTGCCAAAGGCCTTGTGAAAGTCTATAAAAATCAGTAGCCCGGGAATGTTTTTTGACAGTGTAAAATCCATCAAATCAAAAATAGATCTAACTGTCTCGCCAATGTAGCGATCATTGATGAATCCGGTTTGATTGTGATGAACAATAGTCGGTAAAACATTCTTAATTTTAGTGGCGATAACTTTCGACATTATTTTAACATCTAGATTTAATAATGAAATTGGCCGACAATTTTCTAGAAAGAGACGGTCTTTGCCCTTTTTTTCAATAAGAGTTATCACTGCCTGTTTTTGAGAACACGCTAATTCACCTTTTTCAAAGCATTCATTAATACAACTAATGAAGGGTTCTTCAATCAAGGGCCAACACCTTTTATAAAATTCAATCGGGATTCCATCATTCTCTGGGGTTTTGTTATTCTGAAAAGAATCCAGGATACTTTTGCACTCCTCCCGAGAGATCTTTCCTTCGCATAAATCTTTTTGTTCATCTGTGAGTTTAGGAATATTTAAATTCATCAGAAAAGTCTCAATAGCGTTATTATTTAAACATTTG
>OZ026605.1:27159997-27207997 GCA_964020085.1 Micromussa lordhowensis | reverse complement strand
CATGTGTTGAAATATACAAGTTGCACGCGACCTCGCAAGCGCTCAACTAAGTTTAATCTGTGTTTTTTGTTTTTCATGCATTCTCCTAACACAATAGCCGCTGACGCTTGACCTGTTGTTTCTTTATGTAAGTAGCGTTAAATTAAAAGTTGGTAAAGAGAACGCTTATAAAGCAGCTTAATTATAATTCTTTGTCCCCTCAGTGATTCATTCCGGACAATTCCTTCCTCTGAAATGGCAACTGAATGAATCCTCTTGGGCCCCTAGCAGAGATGATTACATTACGGACATTCGACCTTTCAAAGGGGACCAACGAAAACAATCAAACCTATTAACAATGCCAGAAAGGAAGTCATACAAGATGAGCGACAGACGTTAACGACGAGTTTGTGTTTTTCTTTGGGTCTTACCAACATACTGCAGTGTACGAATGAGTCGACCTTTTTTAATGAAGCAGTCCAATCATGTCATTCCGGTACAAAAGTTAATGAAATTCATCTAAGCGGCCGTTTATCGGTTTTAACTTCGCCAAATCAGTCAGAACTGAAATGAAGAAAATTGCGATATGAAGCCGGAGAAATTGTCTACATTACATGTGGGACTCCATTATGACGTGGGAAATCGAACATTCGTAACTTGTACTTGTTTATTTTTATATTATTTATTATTATTGCCGAAAGTAATTATTTGTTTATCACTTAAATCACATCTTAACTCGACCGTTGCAATCAACGTAAGCGAAGAAGCGTCTTTTCTCATCTTAGGATAAAAAATATTACGGTCATTTTCTTCAGGTGACCTATTCTGGACCAAAAGATAAATTTATTTAGAAAAGGGAATCGGGAGGTGAAATGTTATTCTCTCGCGGTACTTATCGCCAAAGTGGTGTTTGCATCGTTTTGAAGCCGTCAGCATGTGATGTGTTGATTGAATCGGACAGGATTAGCCGGCCTAGTGCGCGAGACCCAAACTATGTTAGGAGGCTTTATGTACGTCATGTGGCACCAAAAGCCTGGGCCTTAGTAAGAAAAGAAGAAATACAACATTCCTGTTACTGGTATTGAAGATCGCAAATACAGTGGATGATTTAACAGGTAGTGACTACCTACAGCAGAACATAACATTTTATCTTACACTTCTTATTTTTGTACTCCATAACCTGCCATCCTCTAGTTTGTCAAAACAGGAAACATTTGATGAATAGCAAATTCTATATAACAAAAGTAGAGGACTCACTCAATCCTCAAACACAACTCTTACCGTTTGAGACTTATTTCCTCCAACCCATCGCTTGTAACTCAAGGGTTCAAATTCTGATAAGAATCCATTCTTTGAAGAGATCATACTATCACTGCGATCAATGGTCGTAGCGTCAAAATCGGCTATGTGCAGCAACGTTCAGAATGAAATCACTAGAATTGAAAACAGTACACTCTTAATTTTTTATATAAGAATATTGTTTTTCCGACTGAGGATGAATATTATTATTTTTACGCTGAGTTTAGGCTGCAAATATGTTTGTGAAAATTCTTATACTACACGACCATATGACATTTCTGGTTCTGAAGGTATTTAGTGTCTAGATGATATTTGAGTCATTTTGGAGCCAGCCTGCAGGCATCTGAGCATGCAACATACGGCTAGTGCGACTTTGTTTTGCTCTTTGGCTAGTTTGCCGTTTAGAGAAGGAAGGATTTTATACGGTATAATTAAAAACATATAACCGTGTTGTATTTACAAATTTTCAGCACAAAAAAATATGTTCTTCTCAAAATCTCAGCCTCGGGTTTATACTTAAAATATTCTTATAATTTCGCAAATTTCAGCTTTGATATTCCTGTTATAAATATTCTTATAAAAAGTAAATAGTGTACTCCATTCTTCTGCTTTATACCTTTTACCGAAATTTAGAAAAAAAGGAATTAGAAAAACGTGAAAACTAAACTCTAAGAACCCTGTGTTTGTACTGTTTTTGTGTTCAGTGTCATTTTGTTTGGGGACTTTGATATTTTTACCCCATAAACTGCTAATGATCCTCACTGAATCTGCCTTTAAATTTTGAGAAGGACGGTTGTGAAGTCTTTTCTCACTTTTCATCTAAACTTGCCGTCAAACTAGCAGGAATGTTTTTACTCTTCAGTGCAGAAAGCAACAGTACCATGTTAGAAAGGCTTACCAATAAGGCTTACCAAGTAATGGAAGCCCATTGACCTACAAACAAATTCAGTCAAACAATAAGTCAGTCAGTTGACCGAGTTTAGATTTTATTTTTAGCTGATTAGGCTCTTTATCTACTCGGTGTTACTGCACCTGCCAAACCAAATCACTAGCTTTGCCAGCAGTTCTCTCCGTTGGCGTTGGTCAAGGGCAATAAATCATGAAACCAAGTAATGCTGATCACCAGATGTGGATCTGCCCGGGAGGCAAATGTCGCGAAAAAATTTTCCCTCTACAGTTATTACCTCCCGGACATTTTCAAGAAAGAAAACAACTCGTTATCTAATGTCTCAGCAGAGATAAAAAAAAAACGTAATGATACTTAAGGAGCACGTTGACCTCTTTGCCATTACAATGTCTCCCATACTAAAAACTGCATAACATACATCTGAATCTCCATGACGGTTTTATTATTAGCTGATTATCAGTTAAGGCGAATTTAAAACGTAGAAGCAAAAGGTTTTTAATGAATACCAATTTAAGAATTTCTTCTGCTTTTAGCAGATTTTTTTATTGTTTCTTTGAAGAAAATTGTATTCAAAATAATAATGTGCCGTAACCGGAGTCGATATTGGCTGAACTAAATACATATATTCGTTGATCTTCTTGCCTAAGTAGCTCAGCTAAATCTTTATGAGTTATTGACCAAGCCTCGGGTTAAAATGCCGTAGCTCTCGTTTGAACGTGATTACATGGACCGAAAAGCAGTCGAGGTCCAGAAACACGAAAAAACAAAGAAAAAAAAAATCAAGGAATCTAATATGTAGCCATCGTCACTCAATGAATGAGGTGACCTTCATGGATTTTTGGAGGTCTCCTGGCGATTGGGAAACTATTTCCGCTGTATTGAGGAACATTTGCCTTTGCACTGATAGGCATTGAAACCGACAGGTGCGATGATCTCTTCAGAAAGACCAAGCCCCTTTAAACTCCTTGGCAGGTATCAACATCGTGTTCAGCGTCTTCTAAGGTAAAGTCGATATTTGTCCATGGTGCCTCTGTGGTCTCTGGATCAGGGGACTCTGATATGGTCTTGTTCAATTCCAAGGACGGAGGTTCTTCACTGTTCTCTACTTGTTCTTTCTCGATCACACATGAAGTCGCCAAGAGAAGCTGGGAGGCAAAAAGCGAGATAAACAGATACAGCATCGTCATAATGTTCACGACAAGTTTCTTTGATGGCGACGAAAATGTTTTAAAGACAATCGTGCTCCCTTTATATAGCACGGAACAATTCGAATCCTTAATAATTTGAGCACCAAACTAATTGTGCATATGTCACATAAGATATCAATCGAATTTAGTTAGGGGGTCTAAGGCAGATAAACTATTTTTGAACCATTCCTGGCTCCAGTGGAAATTGAATGTCAAAATATGTCATGTGTTGAAATATATTGCACGTGAACCAAGCGAGCTCTTAACTTAGTTTCTTTTGTGTAATTTGCTGTGTCCTGACAAAATAGCCGCTGACGCTTGACCTGTTGTAAGTTTCTTTATGTAAGTAACGTTAAAGTAAAAGTTGGTAGACAGAACATTTATAAAGCAACTTAATTATCATTCTTTGCCCCCTCAGCGATTCATTCCGGACTATTCCTTCTTCTGACATGACAAGTGAATGAATCTTCTTGGATCCCTAGCAGAGATGATCACATTACGGACATTCGACCTTTCAAAGGGGACCAACGAAAACAATCAAACATATTAACAATGTCTTCATACTGCCAGAAAGGAAGTGTTTATCTATGGGTCTTACCAACATACTGCAGTGTACAGATGAGTCGTTCTTTTTTCTATGAAGCAGTCCAATTATGTTTTTTCCGGTATAAAAGTCATCTAAGCGGCCGTTTATTTGTTTTTACGTCACCAAATCAGCCAGACCTGAAATGTAAAAAATTGCCATATGAATTTGCCTACATTACATGTGGGACTCCATTATGACGTGGGAAATCGAGCATGTTTTTCCTGACTTCATCGTTTTTGCAACTTCGTGGCTTGTTGTTCTTTGTTTTTATATTATTTATTGTTATGGACCAAAGTATTTATTTGTTTGTTCCTTAATTCACATGCTTGACGCAACCGTTGCGAAAACAGTCCTTTAAATTTATGAGTGTAAAAAATCAACGTAATCGAAGAAGCATCTTTACTTATCTTAGGAAGATATCAGTGTTATTTTCTTCAGGTGACCTATTCTGAGCCAATAGATAAATTTATGTAGAAAAGCGAATGGGGAGGTGAAATGTTATTCTCTCACGGTACTTATCGCCAAAGTGGTGTTTGCATCGTTTTGAAGCCGTCAGCATATATGTATGTATCCGATGTTGATGGTTTTCCCTGGATGGTTGGTGCATGCAGTTTTGGTTAACAGTAGCAGTAAGCTTTATTTCTATCAAAGTATCACTTTGTGATATTTATATCTTGATCTCCAGTTACGGTTTATTTCACCATTGAATTAATTTTCATAGCAAAATAACTTATTGTAATGTCACGTTGGAAGCTATCGACAAAGGTGCCGGTATTCTGTCCTGTTGACAGTAAAGAATCCAAATCGGAGGTTTTACGCCTACAAATTCAAGGCACTTAAAATGGAATCATTGACGGGTCACCTTGTTCCTGTGGCTGATATCAAGATTCTATCTCTCCTGATCACAGAGCGGTGAAAAAGGCGCAAATTAGCGCAAATTAGCGCAAATTAGCGCAAAGCGAAACGATGGTGGGCGACCCATTGGACCAACCATCGACACTCGAAGCTGATGAATTCCACAAAGATGGTTTCGCTGAAATTGTCCCACGACAGCCGATGAAACACTTCTTTCTATTTGCTGTTTCTAAGATTCCAAGGTTTCTCTTAAACCTAGAACTCGAAAACGAACGTCTGTCGGGTGGTTGAGATATAACATGGAACCTCAGGAGGAGCAAATAGAAGGGAGAGTGATCGAAAATGTTGATTTGCTGCAATTGTCGGAAGTCGATAAACATACTGCTGAAGGTAAATTAAGTGTCGAAGAAAGTCGTCAGATAGGCAAGACGGTTTTAATCATTGAGTTTTGTGTTCAGTTCTTTGAGCTTCCTGCGCCAGACTTGCTTGCAAGTCTTAACACAGCTAATTTTCACGGGGCCGCCCCAGGGACTTGTTCTCCGCCCCAGGGACTTGTTCTCCGCCCCAGGGACTTGTTCTCCGCCCCAGGGACTTGTTCTCCGCCCCAGGGACTTGTTCTCCGCCCCAGGGACTTGTTCTCCGCCCCAGGGACTTGTTCTCTCGCCCCAGGGACTTGTTCTCCGCCCCAGGGACTTGTTCTCCGCCCCAGGGACTTGTTCTCCGCCCCAGGGACTTGTTCTCCGCCCCAGGGACTTGTTCTCCGCCCCAGGGACTTGTTCTCCGCCCCAGGGACTTGTTCTCCGCCCCAGGGACTTGTTCTCCGCCCCAGGGACTTGTTCTCCGCCCCAGGGACTTGTTCTCCGCCCCAGGGACTTGTTCTCCGCCCCAGGGACTTGTTCTCCGCCCCAGGGACTTGTTCTCCGCCCCAGGGACTTGTTCTCCGCCCCAGGGACTTGTTCTCCGCCCCAGGGACTTGTTCTCCGCCCCAGGGACTTGTTCTCCGCCCCAGGGACTTGTTCTCCGCCCCAGGGACTTGTTCTCCGCCCCAGGGACTTGTTCTCCGCCCCAGGGACTTGTTCTCCGCCCCAGGGACTTGTTCTCCGCCCCAGGGACTTGTTCTCCGCCCCAGGGACTTGTTCTCCGCCCCAGGGACTTGTTCTCCGCCCCAGGGACTTGTTCTCCGCCCCAGGGACTTGTTCTCCGCCCCAGGGACTTGTTCTCCGCCCCAGGGACTTGTTCTCCGCCCCAGGGACTTGTTCTCCGCCCCAGGGACTTGTTCTCCGCCCCAGGGACTTGTTCTCCGCCCCAGGGACTTGTTCTCCGCCCCAGGGACTTGTTCTCCGCCCCAGGGACTTGTTCTCCGCCCCAGGGACTTGTTCTCCGCCCCAGGGACTTGTTCTCCGCCCCAGGGACTTGTTCTCCGCCCCAGGGACTTGTTCTCCGCCCCAGGGACTTGTTCTCCGCCCCAGGGACTTGTTCTCCGCCCCAGGGACTTGTTCTCCGCCCCAGGGACTTGTTCTCCGCCCCAGGGACTTGTTCTCCGCCCCAGGGACTTGTTCTCCGCCCCAGGGACTTGTTCTCCGCCCCAGGGACTTGTTCTCCGCCCCAGGGACTTGTTCTCCGCCCCAGGGACTTGTTCTCCGCCCCAGGGACTTGTTCTCCGCCCCAGGGACTTGTTCTCCGCCCCAGGGACTTGTTCTCCGCCCCAGGGACTTGTTCTCCGCCCCAGGGACTTGTTCTCCGCCCCAGGGACTTGTTCTCCGCCCCAGGGACTTGTTCTCCGCCCCAGGGACTTGTTCTCCGCCCCAGGGACTTGTTCTCCGCCCCAGGGACTTGTTCTCCGCCCCAGGGACTTGTTCTCCGCCCCAGGGACTTGTTCTCCGCCCCAGGGACTTGTTCTCCGCCCCAGGGACTTGTTCTCCGCCCCAGGGACTTGTTCTCCGCCCCAGGGACTTGTTCTCCGCCCCAGGGACTTGTTCTCCGCCCCAGGGACTTGTTCTCCGCCCCAGGGACTTGTTCTCCGCCCCAGGGACTTGTTCTCCGCCCCAGGGACTTGTTCTCCGCCCCAGGGACTTGTTCTCCGCCCCAGGGACTTGTTCTCCGCCCCAGGGACTTGTTCTCCGCCCCAGGGACTTGTTCTCCGCCCCAGGGACTTGTTCTCCGCCCCAGGGACTTGTTCTCCGCCCCAGGGACTTGTTCTCCGCCCCAGGGACTTGTTCTCCGCCCCAGGGACTTGTTCTCCGCCCCAGGGACTTGTTCTCCGCCCCAGGGACTTGTTCTCCGCCCCAGGGACTTGTTCTCCGCCCCAGGGACTTGTTCTCCGCCCCAGGGACTTGTTCTCCGCCCCAGGGACTTGTTCTCCGCCCCAGGGACTTGTTCTCCGCCCCAGGGACTTGTTCTCCGCCCCAGGGACTTGTTCTCCGCCCCAGGGACTTGTTCTCCGCCCCAGGGACTTGTTCTCCGCCCCAGGGACTTGTTCTCCGCCCCAGGGACTTGTTCTCCGCCCCAGGGACTTGTTCTCCGCCCCAGGGACTTGTTCTCCGCCCCAGGGACTTGTTCTCCGCCCCAGGGACTTGTTCTCCGCCCCAGGGACTTGTTCTCCGCCCCAGGGACTTGTTCTCCGCCCCAGGGACTTGTTCTCCGCCCCAGGGACTTGTTCTCCGCCCCAGGGACTTGTTCTCCGCCCCAGGGACTTGTTCTCCGCCCCAGGGACTTGTTCTCCGCCCCAGGGACTTGTTCTCCGCCCCAGGGACTTGTTCTCCGCCCCAGGGACTTGTTCTCCGCCCCAGGGACTTGTTCTCCGCCCCAGGGACTTGTTCTCCGCCCCAGGGACTTGTTCTCCGCCCCAGGGACTTGTTCTCCGCCCCAGGGACTTGTTCTCCGCCCCAGGGACTTGTTCTCCGCCCCAGGGACTTGTTCTCCGCCCCAGGGACTTGTTCTCCGCACTTGTTCTCCGCCCCAGGGACTTGTTCTCCGCCCCAGGGACTTGTTCTCCGCCCCCAGGGACTTGTTCTCCGCCCCAGGGACTTGTTCTCCGCCCCAGGGACTTGTTCTCCGCCCCAGGGACTTGTTCTCCGCCCCAGGGACTTGTTCTCCGCCCCAGGGACTTGTTCTCCGCCCCAGGGACTTGTTCTCCGCCCCAGGGACTTGTTCTCCGCCCCAGGGACTTGTTCTCCGCCCCAGGGACTTGTTCTCCGCCCCAGGGACTTGTTCTCCGCCCCAGGGACTTGTTCTCCGCCCCAGGGACTTGTTCTCCGCCCCAGGGACTTGTTCTCCGCCCCAGGGACTTGTTCTCCGCCCCAGGGACTTGTTCTCCGCCCCAGGGACTTGTTCTCCGCCCCAGGGACTTGTTCTCCGCCCCAGGGACTTGTTCTCCGCCCCAGGGACTTGTTCTCCGCCCCAGGGACTTGTTCTCCGCCCCAGGGACTTGTTCTCCGCCCCAGGGACTTGTTCTCCGCCCCAGGGACTTGTTCTCCGCCCCAGGGACTTGTTCTCCGCCCCAGGGACTTGTTCTCCGCCCCAGGGACTTGTTCTCCGCCCCAGGGACTTGTTCTCCGCCCCAGGGACTTGTTCTCCGCCCCAGGGACTTGTTCTCCGCCCCAGGGACTTGTTCTCCGCCCCAGGGACTTGTTCTCCGCCCCAGGGACTTGTTCTCCGCCCCAGGGACTTGTTCTCCGCCCCAGGGACTTGTTCTCCGCCCCAGGGACTTGTTCTCCGCCCCAGGGACTTGTTCTCCGCCCCAGGGACTTGTTCTCCGCCCCAGGGACTTGTTCTCCGCCCCAGGGACTTGTTCTCCGCCCCAGGGACTTGTTCTCCGCCCCAGGGACTTGTTCTCCGCCCCAGGGACTTGTTCTCCGCCCCAGGGACTTGTTCTCCGCCCCAGGGACTTGTTCTCCGCCCCAGGGACTTGTTCTCCGCCCCAGGGACTTGTTCTCCGCCCCAGGGACTTGTTCTCCGCCCCAGGGACTTGTTCTCCGCCCCAGGGACTTGTTCTCCGCCCCAGGGACTTGTTCTCCGCCCCAGGGACTTGTTCTCCGCCCCAGGGACTTGTTCTCCGCCCCAGGGACTTGTTCTCCGCCCCAGGGACTTGTTCTCCGCCCCAGGGACTTGTTCTCCGCCCCAGGGACTTGTTCTCCGCCCCAGGGACTTGTTCTCCGCCCCAGGGACTTGTTCTCCGCCCCAGGGACTTGTTCTCCGCCCCAGGGACTTGTTCTCCGCCCCAGGGACTTGTTCTCCGCCCCAGGGACTTGTTCTCCGCCCCAGGGACTTGTTCTCCGCCCCAGGGACTTGTTCTCCGCCCCAGGGACTTGTTCTCCGCCCCAGGGACTTGTTCTCCGCCCCAGGGACTTGTTCTCCGCCCCAGGGACTTGTTCTCCGCCCCAGGGACTTGTTCTCCGCCCCAGGGACTTGTTCTCCGCCCCAGGGACTTGTTCTCCGCCCCAGGGACTTGTTCTCCGCCCCAGGGACTTGTTCTCCGCCCCAGGGACTTGTTCTCCGCCCCAGGGACTTGTTCTCCGCCCCAGGGACTTGTTCTCCGCCCCAGGGACTTGTTCTCCGCCCCAGGGACTTGTTCTCCGCCCCAGGGACTTGTTCTCCGCCCCAGGGACTTGTTCTCCGCCCCAGGGACTTGTTCTCCGCCCCAGGGACTTGTTCTCCGCCCCAGGGACTTGTTCTCCGCCCCAGGGACTTGTTCTCCGCCCCAGGGACTTGTTCTCCGCCCCAGGGACTTGTTCTCCGCCCCAGGGACTTGTTCTCCGCCCCAGGGACTTGTTCTCCGCCCCAGGGACTTGTTCTCCGCCCCAGGGACTTGTTCTCCGCCCCAGGGACTTGTTCTCCGCCCCAGGGACTTGTTCTCCGCCCCAGGGACTTGTTCTCCGCCCCAGGGACTTGTTCTCCGCCCCAGGGACTTGTTCTCCGCCCCAGGGACTTGTTCTCCGCCCCAGGGACTTGTTCTCCGCCCCAGGGACTTGTTCTCCGCCCCAGGGACTTGTTCTCCGCCCCAGGGACTTGTTCTCCGCCCCAGGGACTTGTTCTCCGCCCCAGGGACTTGTTCTCCGCCCCAGGGACTTGTTCTCCGCCCCAGGGACTTGTTCTCCGCCCCAGGGACTTGTTCTCCGCCCCAGGGACTTGTTCTCCGCCCCAGGGACTTGTTCTCCGCCCCAGGGACTTGTTCTCCGCCCCAGGGACTTGTTCTCCGCCCCAGGGACTTGTTCTCCGCCCCAGGGACTTGTTCTCCGCCCCAGGGACTTGTTCTCCGCCCCAGGGACTTGTTCTCCGCCCCAGGGACTTGTTCTCCGCCCCAGGGACTTGTTCTCCGCCCCAGGGACTTGTTCTCCGCCCCAGGGACTTGTTCTCCGCCCCAGGGACTTGTTCTCCGCCCCAGGGACTTGTTCTCCGCCCCAGGGACTTGTTCTCCGCCCCAGGGACTTGTTCTCCGCCCCAGGGACTTGTTCTCCGCCCCAGGGACTTGTTCTCCGCCCCAGGGACTTGTTCTCCGCCCCAGGGACTTGTTCTCCGCCCCAGGGACTTGTTCTCCGCCCCAGGGACTTGTTCTCCGCCCCAGGGACTTGTTCTCCGCCCCAGGGACTTGTTCTCCGCCCCAGGGACTTGTTCTCCGCCCCAGGGACTTGTTCTCCGCCCCAGGGACTTGTTCTCCGCCCCAGGGACTTGTTCTCCGCCCCAGGGACTTGTTCTCCGCCCCAGGGACTTGTTCTCCGCCCCAGGGACTTGTTCTCCGCCCCAGGGACTTGTTCTCCGCCCCAGGGACTTGTTCTCCGCCCCAGGGACTTGTTCTCCGCCCCAGGGACTTGTTCTCCGCCCCAGGGACTTGTTCTCCGCCCCAGGGACTTGTTCTCCGCCCCAGGGACTTGTTCTCCGCCCCAGGGACTTGTTCTCCGCCCCAGGGACTTGTTCTCCGCCCCAGGGACTTGTTCTCCGCCCCAGGGACTTGTTCTCCGCCCCAGGGACTTGTTCTCCGCCCCAGGGACTTGTTCTCCGCCCCAGGGACTTGTTCTCCGCCCCAGGGACTTGTTCTCCGCCCCAGGGACTTGTTCTCCGCCCCAGGGACTTGTTCTCCGCCCCAGGGACTTGTTCTCCGCCCCAGGGACTTGTTCTCCGCCCCAGGGACTTGTTCTCCGCCCCAGGGACTTGTTCTCCGCCCCAGGGACTTGTTCTCCGCCCCAGGGACTTGTTCTCCGCCCCAGGGACTTGTTCTCCGCCCCAGGGACTTGTTCTCCGCCCCAGGGACTTGTTCTCCGCCCCAGGGACTTGTTCTCCGCCCCAGGGACTTGTTCTCCGCCCCAGGGACTTGTTCTCCGCCCCAGGGACTTGTTCTCCGCCCCAGGGACTTGTTCTCCGCCCCAGGGACTTGTTCTCCGCCCCAGGGACTTGTTCTCCGCCCCAGGGACTTGTTCTCCGCCCCAGGGACTTGTTCTCCGCCCCAGGGACTTGTTCTCCGCCCCAGGGACTTGTTCTCCGCCCCAGGGACTTGTTCTCCGCCCCAGGGACTTGTTCTCCGCCCCAGGGACTTGTTCTCCGCCCCAGGGACTTGTTCTCCGCCCCAGGGACTTGTTCTCCGCCCCAGGGACTTGTTCTCCGCCCCAGGGACTTGTTCTCCGCCCCAGGGACTTGTTCTCCGCCCCAGGGACTTGTTCTCCGCCCCAGGGACTTGTTCTCCGCCCCAGGGACTTGTTCTCCGCCCCAGGGACTTGTTCTCCGCCCCAGGGACTTGTTCTCCGCCCCAGGGACTTGTTCTCCGCCCCAGGGACTTGTTCTCCGCCCCAGGGACTTGTTCTCCGCCCCAGGGACTTGTTCTCCGCCCCAGGGACTTGTTCTCCGCCCCAGGGACTTGTTCTCCGCCCCAGGGACTTGTTCTCCGCCCCAGGGACTTGTTCTCCGCCCCAGGGACTTGTTCTCCGCCCCAGGGACTTGTTCTCCGCCCCAGGGACTTGTTCTCCGCCCCAGGGACTTGTTCTCCGCCCCAGGGACTTGTTCTCCGCCCCAGGGACTTGTTCTCCGCCCCAGGGACTTGTTCTCCGCCCCAGGGACTTGTTCTCCGCCCCAGGGACTTGTTCTCCGCCCCAGGGACTTGTTCTCCGCCCCAGGGACTTGTTCTCCGCCCCAGGGACTTGTTCTCCGCCCCAGGGACTTGTTCTCCGCCCCAGGGACTTGTTCTCCGCCCCAGGGACTTGTTCTCCGCCCCAGGGACTTGTTCTCCGCCCCAGGGACTTGTTCTCCGCCCCAGGGACTTGTTCTCCGCCCCAGGGACTTGTTCTCCGCCCCAGGGACTTGTTCTCCGCCCCAGGGACTTGTTCTCCGCCCCAGGGACTTGTTCTCCGCCCCAGGGACTTGTTCTCCGCCCCAGGGACTTGTTCTCCGCCCCAGGGACTTGTTCTCCGCCCCAGGGACTTGTTCTCCGCCCCAGGGACTTGTTCTCCGCCCCAGGGACTTGTTCTCCGCCCCAGGGACTTGTTCTCCGCCCCAGGGACTTGTTCTCCGCCCCAGGGACTTGTTCTCCGCCCCAGGGACTTGTTCTCCGCCCCAGGGACTTGTTCTCCGCCCCAGGGACTTGTTCTCCGCCCCAGGGACTTGTTCTCCGCCCCAGGGACTTGTTCTCCGCCCCAGGGACTTGTTCTCCGCCCCAGGGACTTGTTCTCCGCCCCAGGGACTTGTTCTCCGCCCCAGGGACTTGTTCTCCGCCCCAGGGACTTGTTCTCCGCCCCAGGGACTTGTTCTCCGCCCCAGGGACTTGTTCTCCGCCCCAGGGACTTGTTCTCCGCCCCAGGGACTTGTTCTCCGCCCCAGGGACTTGTTCTCCGCCCCAGGGACTTGTTCTCCGCCCCAGGGACTTGTTCTCCGCCCCAGGGACTTGTTCTCCGCCCCAGGGACTTGTTCTCCGCCCCAGGGACTTGTTCTCCGCCCCAGGGACTTGTTCTCCGCCCCAGGGACTTGTTCTCCGCCCCAGGGACTTGTTCTCCGCCCCAGGGACTTGTTCTCCGCCCCAGGGACTTGTTCTCCGCCCCAGGGACTTGTTCTCCGCCCCAGGGACTTGTTCTCCGCCCCAGGGACTTGTTCTCCGCCCCAGGGACTTGTTCTCCGCCCCAGGGACTTGTTCTCCGCCCCAGGGACTTGTTCTCCGCCCCAGGGACTTGTTCTCCGCCCCAGGGACTTGTTCTCCGCCCCAGGGACTTGTTCTCCGCCCCAGGGACTTGTTCTCCGCCCCAGGGACTTGTTCTCCGCCCCAGGGACTTGTTCTCCGCCCCAGGGACTTGTTCTCCGCCCCAGGGACTTGTTCTCCGCCCCAGGGACTTGTTCTCCGCCCCAGGGACTTGTTCTCCGCCCCAGGGACTTGTTCTCCGCCCCAGGGACTTGTTCTCCGCCCCAGGGACTTGTTCTCCGCCCCAGGGACTTGTTCTCCGCCCCAGGGACTTGTTCTCCGCCCCAGGGACTTGTTCTCCGCCCCAGGGACTTGTTCTCCGCCCCAGGGACTTGTTCTCCGCCCCAGGGACTTGTTCTCCGCCCCAGGGACTTGTTCTCCGCCCCAGGGACTTGTTCTCCGCCCCAGGGACTTGTTCTCCGCCCCAGGGACTTGTTCTCCGCCCCAGGGACTTGTTCTCCGCCCCAGGGACTTGTTCTCCGCCCCAGGGACTTGTTCTCCGCCCCAGGGACTTGTTCTCCGCCCCAGGGACTTGTTCTCCGCCCCAGGGACTTGTTCTCCGCCCCAGGGACTTGTTCTCCGCCCCAGGGACTTGTTCTCCGCCCCAGGGACTTGTTCTCCGCCCCAGGGACTTGTTCTCCGCCCCAGGGACTTGTTCTCCGCCCCAGGGACTTGTTCTCCGCCCCAGGGACTTGTTCTCCGCCCCAGGGACTTGTTCTCCGCCCCAGGGACTTGTTCTCCGCCCCAGGGACTTGTTCTCCGCCCCAGGGACTTGTTCTCATTTTTAATTAGGACTAAATGAAATATTCAGAGACTTTATCATTTTGCGGCTTTGAAAGTTCTGTTTTAAAACGTAGCGTAAGTATTAACATCTTAGAAAGTTTTAAGAGCTCTTCTTAGGATCATTTTTAATAAGCTCTTTACACTTTCTTTACAATAAAAAAATGTAGTCTAAACTTAGCCTATACTTCATCTATCTATACTACATTAAAGTAATAAATAACTTTGAGGAATGATTACGATTTATTGGAAATTAAATCATTTCGTTATATGTTGTTCATGGCCTACCTTTGTTAAATATCGTTTTTTTTTGCTCTTTTGACCACCCAAGAATAATTATTAAAAGGATGTTGACGTGTCATTGATGCTGAGAGCACCTTGAAGTATTAATGTGATACCAAAATAACTGTACAAACATCTTTTTTACGTAAAACCTGCGAGGTAAGGTGCGTGTGAAATTCTGTGTACTTGATTTGCGTGATAACTAACTTTTGTTCCTGGATCTTGACCTCCATTAGTATATCCAGACACATCCGAGTGGTCTTGCGAATCGTCCATTTCTGTAATTGAATTAACAAGAAAAGTATTAGATGCAGTTACTGAAAAAAAAACTACCCCGCCTTTCAACATTCAAGTACCTAGTCCACAGCCTTGCGAGGCTCCAAGATGTTTCAATTCTGTCTCAAACCGAATTTTTGTGATCATCTAGTTTTCAAGACTACATACTTTTCTGCCAAAATTGTCAATGATATATTATGGAGCTAGCCATTTCACACCTGCTCTATCGAGCTGAGCAAAGATTTTTCTTCCAACCAAGAATATTTTCTGGTCCAAATTAAGCGTTTTCAAATTTGTGACGGCCCAATTCAGCCTGTTATTCAATGTCACAAAAGTATAATTGTTTATTTGTACTTTTTATAGAGATGAAATCAAAGAATGATATTCAAAGGGTTTAGTGGTGAAAACTAACAATTATCTTGGAATTTACTTCAATTGTTGTGTATTGTTCTTCATACTAGTCAAATATCATTATCTGCCATGATTACGATAGTCCTTTAGAAATCAAAGTGCTCTATGAGCAAACCCGTGGATTTCCCAGGGAATGATAGCTTATGGCAAGAGATTATCAAGGTAAGAGAGTGAATCCCCCATGTAGGCCTTATACTCAAGGTAATCCCTCCTAAGTTATTTTTAGACGTGGTACCCAGTTATTTAGCGTATGTTACTCGCGTGTTGGGTGGATGTTCTCGTGGGTGATCTGTTTATGTTTCGTTTCAGGAAATCATCCAACGCTGAGGGGATGTCTTCATTGATATTTTTATTACAAGAAAAGGAGCTTAGGCTCTCAGTTCAGTTCAGTTTTTTATTATTGCACACTATTTACAGAAAAAAGAAAAAGAAAAAAAAACACGATTTACAACAATATAGGACGAATAAATACAAATAGAAATTAACTAGACGATACAATATGTAATTGTGCACAGTGACCAAAGTAGCCAAGGGGCTTTCGAGTTGGCCACTGTCATGTAGATTTAAGTTGGCGATGGCCGCATGTTACGTTACGTCAAAAGACGATATTACAATCATAAGAGAAGGAAAGACATATATACATGTAAGCTCAAATAAAAGGAAAACGATGTCCTGATATCGTACAACATTATTTTACATAGCTAGCAGTTAAACTATGGTCAGTTTTGAGTAGTCAATAAGAATTGTTTATATTGCTTTTTGAAGAGCAAGTATGGAAAACATTTAAGTTCTGACGGGACAGATTCCCAGATTTTTACCGCGGAGAATTTAAAAACATTTTGAACTTTAACAAGAGTTTAAATAAGACACTGATGTTCCCTGCACTAACAGTAACAACTGAACGAACGGCAGAGAAATGACAAGACAAATGAGTGCAAAGCAAACAAATGCCCAAACACAAGCTAGGCAAAGGAACAAACAGATGGCCGAAAGAGGAGGAAGACGCTCGCTGCCCAAGCATCAAAACGCTGCAGTTTTAACAACAACGGCGAGAAAGCCAAAGACAAAGTCGATTAAAAAACGACTTTATACTGATTCAAACGACGAATCTCGGGAGAAATTAAGTTCATTCAGCTTGTCAAATCTGTCAGAAATATCCCAAACAGAATATGTAAGAGAGCGTCAAAATTCGAAAAAGAAAGTTTTAAAAATTGGCCGTTGTAGTGAACGTTCTCTAGAAAATGGAGAATGTGGCCATTTGTAAAGAACCGGAAAGAAATAAACACAGTGGTTTCGATTCTGTAGCAGATTTATAAAGCAAGAAAGACAGCAAAAGTGCCTGGCTCAATAGGCCATTTCCGAATTATCTTCAGCCTCTTTCTCAAAGCGACTCTTGGTGCTCATCCTTTCATATGAAAATGAGATTTCATTCACAAGCAAATTAAACTCATTTTCATATGAATGGTTGTGCACCAGGCCTCGCTTTGAAAGAGAGGCTTTACGTAACTCGGAAATGGTCTATTACAAAGTTGTTCTTTTAAAAGTGAAACTCATGCAGAGTTAAAGATGATTTCCAGTCCATACTGCGCACTCTCGGCAGTTTGTTTACTTGTTTTCGTTTTGAATCATGTAAGGCGTCACAAAATCTTACGTATCGCAACTACTTACATGAAGTAATTTCAAAGTTTCACTGATCAACTGCCATCATTTTATGGATGTGAAATTTTATGCTTCGTCCTTTCTGATGTCACTTCTGAAACAACTTTGTAGCTGTAAAAATCAAAGAAACTGTTGGGAAAAGAATTTAAAATGTCTCAAAGATAAGGTTTGTGGTTATTAACGAATAACATTGATTCGCATTTCATCGGGACTCGCAAACATTTGGGTGCTTATACTACGCAGTACCGACTGGAAATCGTTTTTAATACCATCCCGTTTATCCCAAAACTTCGTTATTATCTCTTTCGAAAAAAAAAACGGTCATTTCTTAAAAGTCACTTGAAGCTGACTACCTGATTGATACAACCAAGATCCGGAATATATTTTGTTTTTAATAGTTTGTATAAACGCTCCACAGTTCGATTTTTCAATGCACAAAAGTACAGACTAGGAAAAGCAAACCATTTGGCACAACAATCCTTCACTCTGACGTGCTTTTTTAAAATACTAAAATAATTCATCTGTACAACTTAAATGAACGGGATTTATGTGGTCGAAATATGGTGTATCAGAGGAAAATCAAAAACGAGCAAAACGAGACGGTTTTCCAAATAAAATACG
Organism: Micromussa lordhowensis; assembly: GCA_964020085.1. NCBI lineage: Eukaryota > Metazoa > Cnidaria > Anthozoa > Scleractinia > Lobophylliidae > Micromussa > Micromussa lordhowensis. Next base: position 27,191,000 of record OZ026605.1, on the reverse strand, counting down.
CGTTGCTACCTTCACACAGGCTTGACCGTTGATCGTGGTTTAATTCTGAGATGTCAACACACTTGAACTCTTATCAATTCAAGATACTATAACGTAGAAAATTTTCGGACTTTCGGACACATTATTTGTCCAGAAAATTTCTCTGTTGAGCCTTTGTAAAAACAATTCACCGTGCCGTCAGTTCTGAATAACAAGCCCTTAAAGCTATAATAAAGGGTGTTTTTACGTGCTTTAACAGTATCGATTGTCTTTTTTCATTTAAATTAAATTAGATCTAAACAATGATTTCCATGAAGGCAACTTATTTTGTCTGGAAAGTGCTTTTTGTGGTACTTCAAATGAGATATGGTAGACTGCTTTGCTGAAAATATACTTAAATAGAGAATACGATTTGTTATATTTTTCTATATTTAAGCCGAGGGGAAAACGTTTTTAAGCCTCTCGAAGGCAACCACCACATTGATAAGACCTCCGCATTTTAAAGATCGGAAATATATTGTTTTAATCTAAATTTTGTTTCTAATATGATTTCTGCATAATTAATACCCAAGACTCCACTGTGACTGTTATTGTAACTTAATTCGTTTATGTTAACTCTTGTCGAAAGTCTAGTTAAACTGACAATAATTCGTAGCTTCCTATCGGAATTACTTGGACGCCACTGCTGTTTTAAAAGTTTCTGCCATTGATCACTGGAAAAACGATCAAAACTATTTTGACAGTTTGATCCTTTCTTGCACAAATCGTCTTACAGTATAGAGTGTGTGCGGCTGTCACGCAATAAAAAATAAAATAAAAACTATGCAACGGACAAAGTCAAAAAATTGAGATATTGTAGACGATAAATAAAGAAGACAGTTCTCCAAGTTTAAGCTGTGTGCGTTGTCCCAATGCTGAGATATTCGTCGACATGTTCCGCACAAAATTACAGAGCGTAGTATGGAGCCGCCATGTTGGAGGACCTCTTTAGTCCTCCAACATGGCGGCCAGTAAATAGTGTAAACATCTGGAACTTACTTTGGCTCTCTAGTCAACTGATTATCTAAACCAAACCAAAAAATATTTACAAAAACACTTTTCCTGATACTTAAACTCCTAAAATGGACGAAAATCACGAGATAAGTGTATATTTTTCGACAAAAGCAAGCTTCGCATTATGTCACGCACCGCCATAACTTCGAAATTCAAAATGTTATGGTTTCCAAACGAAGGATGCTATTGAGCTGGAAAGTTGTAAACAGAGCTAAATTTGGAACCTCTTAAGCCTGATGAGGATAAAACATTTAGTGGCTCTTTAGTTTTGGATTTGAGAATTTGATGACGTCACCCGCACACACTCTATAATGTGCAAACTGGGTAAAACATAACATTTAGCACAACAATCGTTCACACTCTTGCTCTACAAAACTGATTTAACACTTCTCAAACTCATTAATAATTGATCAATTTAAAACAAAAAATCACAGCTGTGAAGGAGGTTTGGATACCCGGTCATATTTAGTATAGATTTTGACTATTTTACTTCTCCGTTTATTCCTTAGTTTTTGTTTCGATTAAGAAGATATATCAAACACGAGAGGCAGTGTTTCATCGGCTATCCAAACACCTCGAATTTCGTTAGAAATACTCCGCAGCGCGTCGTATTTTTAACTCTTTTCTCGGTGTTTGGATATCCTGATGAAACCATTCCTCTCGTGTTTGATGTATTACAAAAATAACGTTCTTCACTGGAAAACCATGATACAATCTGAAGTATTAATGTTCTTAATTTCACGAGCAAAATTTACACCGTTTTAAGCATCGGACATCAATTAATCGGAATTATGCTTGTTAATCTATTTTGCTGATCCCTAGCAGTTCACGTAAAGACGTTTTGAGAGTTCCCATAACCCCAGCTACTTTTCATTATGTGACTTGTAACATGAACAGTTGCCCATGCATCATTCCTCACAAACATCTCGTTGCATTTTTCTGCAACGACGATTGGTCAAACGTCTTTTTTCTTTTCCTCGTGTACCATCTGTTTATTGCTCTGTTTCTTTGTTTTCTTGGTTTTTTTTTTATTCTCGGTGGTTTGGGAAAAAATCATGTTAAATTCCTACAATAAACCTCTCCCCCCAAAATATGTCATCCACCAAAGAAAAAATTCTTCTGGCTTTAAGCCCGCCAAAATATAAGCCGCTGGGTTTATATCTTAATTTCGATATTCTAGAAGAATTCGAATTCTTGTGATTATAACGCACTGTTGTAGAATTCTATGTCGTTAGAATATGATATTACAATATAATGTTCATTTAACGACTGTAGAATTGTCTCCAGGCTATGATTTGATGCATACTTTAATTGTGTTGTGCTTCATTTCGATATGTTGATACTTTCCGTCAAGATGTGGTATTTTTACTTTTCACCTAAAGATTTAGGCAAACAACATCCTTTCCAAATATAACCCCCACACTTATGCCCCACCTCCACCCGCCAGAAAAACAGGCATAAAAAGTGTTGACTTTACAAAACGTATTAGTAGTAGTATCCATTCCCAAACTGTAGGAAACTGTTCTCATTAACAATCAGGTAATGAAAAGAAAACAACGCTAAATGATCTATGGAAATGCCCAGCTGTCTGGACTGAATAGATCGATGGAGAAACCAAGGCTAAATAAGTCGAGAAATATGTATGACAACTACTAGCTGCCCGCAATCTGTCGTGGAAAAGGCCTAGTTAATTCTTCTCAAACTACAAACCATAACCTTCCACTGACAATCGCTTAGGTTCGGCTTGCATTGCTTGCTTCTAAATAGGTGCACGGTCAGTGATGATAATTTGGTGGCACAGTATGCAAGATAATAATTCAGTGTACTCAACGACAAACCATTATGTCAATCTTCTTAGACGTTATGATGGAACTATTAGAAAGCAAACATGAGCTGATTCACAAATGGCCATCTGTTTCCTTTGATTTAAACTGCTCTCAGTTCAGTTATTCCTGATCACTTTCTAACTTGCGCGCTGTTTGGTCCAAAAACATTATTTTAATTTTGACCTTCAGTCCTTCTTGTTTATGATCAATAAGACATTCAACAGGAACTCTTATCTAACAAAAACATATTTGACCGCTAAAGTAGTAATGAACTGGGCCCGATTATACAAATCGTTGACGAATTCAGTTTTAATCTACATTTATTCCGATGTTGTGGCTCATTATTTCCAAGTTTGGGAACTCTCGGCAACTTTTGTACCCTTCAGGATTAACTGATAACCGGGCCACTGATATAGCACTGTTAGCCCTTAATTCTAGGATCGTAACTTCTTAGAATTTGGTATCAGAACAAGACAATGTCCAGTGGCTAAACGATTTCTTCCTTTATGATATGGTAATGATATAGCAAGGAGACAAAAGATTTTGATAACGCTCTTAGCTGGACTGAAACTGTTAAACAGTAAAGGAAGAGGAATAAGAAAGATACGATGAAAATGGGGAATTTATTTTCATCTTGTTTATATTATTTCCACAGTTTTTAAAACTTGGATATTTTGTAGTTCAGAGAACCACGAGTTTCTTAGTGTGTTTTTCTTTATGAAGTTCAACCTCGAGGGTTTTTTTAAATAAAGAGTTTACTTATCTGAAGTAAGCTGCTTCCAACTGTCCACTTCCATAGAGCCGGAAGCTACACACTGCCCTTGCTGAGCCTAGAAAAAACATCAATCAATTAGGGAAAGTTTATTTGATATAACCAGGGGAAAAAGTTCGAGATCGGAAGCGTGAACTTTTTGCAACCCTTTCAAGTTTTAGGCTGCTCCTCTCTCCTCCCCCAGTAACGAGGAAAATTTTCAGATCCCCCTTATTGTCTTTTAAAGTTAGTACAATTCTGTTGCAGCTTTTAATTTTCAATTTGGCTGCATTGTCACTGAAGTTCATTCAATATGCTATCGTAAAGCAGCTCGAGAGAAAGAGAGCTGTTTTGTCCTGAACAAATTATGCTGTAGTTATTATAGTTCCTTTGCGTTGACGCGTGTATACATAAACTTCAGAGAGGTTTGACTGCCGCGCAAATTTAAATGAGCATATAAATGTGATGGCAATAAAAATCAATTACAAATCATGGCCGAGTCTATAGCTCACCAGCATAAAACACGGGAGAATCAATCCTGAAGCCAAGAACTGGGATATGACTGGACGGCATACAAACACAATTCTTTCCTAAGGAATAATGAATGAAATAAAAATACCAAAATTAGCTGATCGTATCACCTTTTCGGCCCCTTGGAACACACTTTCATCGAAACTACTTGTGTTTTTGAGGGAAATGTTTAAATTTTAACTATCAGCGGAGAAATGCATAAAAAATTAAAGAGACAATTGTTTGCTTCTTAGAATTTGGTGGCACAACAAGATAATGTCAGGCAGCGAAACGATTTTTCGAGTATAAAATCCTCGACATAGCAATGATATGGTAAGGAGACACAAGATGTTGATCACACGCTTCTCCAAACTGAAATTGTCAAATCGTAAATGGAAAGAGGAATAAAAAAGCTAGGAACAGTGAATGTATTTTCATCAAGTTTACGTTATTACACACAGTTTTTTAACCTAATATATTTTGTTGCTTGGAGGGCCACGAGTTTCTTAGTGTGTTTCTGTATATTAAGTGCAGGCCTTTTTTTAAATAAATAGTTTACTTATCTAAAATAAGCTGTTTCCCACTGTTCACTTCCATAGAGCAGGACGCTTCACACATTCCTTGCTGAGCCTAGAAAAGAAAAACTCCTTGCTGAGCCTAGAAAAAAACAGGAAACATCGATTAATCAACAGGCCACGTCCGATACATCAATATTCTAACATGGTTCCGAGGCTTTCGAGTCAAATTTGTAAATTTCTGTCCCTCAATTCCCAAGAGAGACTTGGATACGTAGAAAACAACACCAAATATAGAAGTTCGTCCAGAAAGCCTCGGGGCCATGTTAGAATATTGATATACCGAACGTGGCCTATTTGGGAAAGTGTATTGAATATTACTAGGGTTAGAAAAAATATCGAAATTGTGTACGCCTTGTTAAGTTTCTTTTACAGGACCGCTTTGATAACAATGTTTAATACACTGATGGGTCATCCTGTTTAAATATTCGTAATTATCATCATTATTATTATCATCATCATCACCATCACCATTTCAGTTTTTAGGCTGCTCCTCTCTTTTTCCCAACCAACAAGGAAAGATCCCCCTCCCCATCTACTCTCAGTAAATAATCGAACCTTTCGCAATGTACTGAATGAGCAAATTTGTAAATTAAACCACGTGACATTCAAAACATCCTAAGACGTATATTGACCTAATGATTAACACGTTGCTCTGAGTGCTCTCAAGTTAATATTTTACAATTATTATATGGCTGTATCTAACAAAGACTGGGAACTACCGAATTCACGAATTTGATTGGCTGAAATCCATATTGGAAGCGGTCTAGATTTTCCCATCTAGACCGGCATCTAGACCGGTAAAAAAGTTGCGGTGAAAAAGTTGCAAACTGAAATGCAAAAATGTTGAATAATTTCTTCTAACAATATTTATTTACGGAGGTGCCAAAAAGCCTGATGAGAAAAAAAAAGCAAAGAGGGCGAGCAAACTTTGGCAGAATTAAGTTCAGCTCATCGCTGTTCGCAAGCCACATGTCAGTTAGTACAAACCAGTTATATCAAACGAATCAAATTGTTCTTGTTTGCGCCATATAATAAACATCTTATTAACCGATCTTAGTCGGTCTGTATGGGAGAATCTTGACCTCGGTCGTGAGTACAGATCTCACTGCGTTCGGTCTGTACTCACGACCTCGGTCAAGATTCTCCCATACAGACCTCCTGCTCGGTTAATAAGTGCTAAAAAAAAGTTCGAGTCGGAAAAATAAACCTGAGCCGTTTTCTTTCAAGAGTAGTCTGGGGCATGATGCTCCCAAACATGTTTTTAAGTTGAAGCATGTAAGACGTGTTTTCTCAATTCTGGGTGATATGGCAGTTTTAGAAATGACTATTTCAAATTCTTCTTTAAGAATAATAATTAATAATAATAATTATGTACTTAATATAGCGCCTTTTAACATGAAAATGATCAAAAGCGCCTTACATGAGTAAATATAATACACAACTGACCAGCCCCGAATATCGCTACTAAGAATTACTTTTTGTAAGCTTAATTAAAGAGGTATGTCTTAAGGGCAAATTTCCATTGCCCTTTAACAAGCAACAATGAAATTATTCCAAAGATAATAATCAATTATGTTTGTACTAACTTTGATCTCAAAATGAGAGTTTTCAATCAAACCCAAAACACATTAGTAATCATTGTTTTAACGTGTGCAAAATAGTTCGAGATTGCATTCTTTGGCGTTATTCTCACGTTCAATACATGAAGCTAGCGAGCTCTGTTATAGCTATTATGATCCAGTGGCAACAAGTTTCTTGACCTGAATACTGTTGTCCCAGTTACTTTGTTGTAACCCTGAAGTGTTTTTAGAGCCTCCCCTTCCCCTACCTCCTTGTAAATTTACAACCGCTTTTTTTCATTTAGCAAATTTCCATTGTCCTATAATTTCCAGTTCTGTAAGTTAATTAATTTTCATATATTTGACAGTAAACAGTTTATTATGTTTAAAGATGATTTCCAGTCCGTACTGCGCAGTCTCGAGAGTTTGTTTGCGTTTTTCGTTTTGTTACATGCAAGACATCACCGAATGTAAATATTTCGCAATTACTTACGCGAAGGAAATTCGAAACAACCACCATTATCGTTGCGAAGCGGTTGACGCTTTATGCTTCGTTCTCTCTCGTATCACCTGATGAAACAACTTTGCAACTGTAAAAATCAATGAAGTTGTTGGAAAAAGAATGAAAGGCCTTAAAGATAAGGTATGTGGTTCGTAACGAATAACATCGAATAGCATTCCATCGAGTGGGAACTTACAATGTTTATAAACATTAGGGTACCAAGACTGTGCACTACGGACTAGAAATCATCTTTCATTGAGTTTATCAGCTCTATAAATTTTTCTTGGATAGTGCAAGCATATTCTAATCAAAAATCACAAGCGCAGCGATGCAATGTCTTTTTGACCGCCAGAAAAACTTCAAAAGAATTACTCAAGCCAATCACCTTGAAGATTTGAAAGCTTTACTGGCCTGCTCTAGCATTGCTATCGGTAAATGTTTAAGCCAAAAGAACTGACAATGTAAAATAACCTATTCTGCAAGTTTGTTAAAGTTTGTTAAAAATTTATGTAAATCGTGAAAGTATCGAACTCATGTACAAGGTATAAATGTAATTTCCTAATTGTTCTAACTGAATTAGATCTGACTTTTTGACTTTAACACTCTACCGAAAAAAGCAATCTTGATCGTTCGTTCTCTAGCTCTTGTTTTCCCGCGCTTTAGCGTCAGTCAAGTCAATTTGTGTCAAGTCCTCATTGGTTCGTTTTGTTGCCGACTCGTGTTGCTGGCCACTATAATATTGCTAACGTTTTGGTTTGAAAACCGCTGAAATGCAAGTCTTGAAAATATCGTGGCACATCAAGACAATTCTATTTACATAATTAACCTTTTCCTTTGTAATTGATTTATAAAGTTGTGCCACCAATGCTCCTCAGCCCCGAAGATGAGCTAAGGCATCCATTTGCGAGCTAAATTTTGCTCAAGCATCTGATTTAAAGCTCTTTACTGTTCTAGTTGTGTTGTATTTTCTATCATAACAATATCGCCGAGTATTTGATTTTAATCTCATAATTGAACATTTTTAAAAATCTTCATGTTCAGGGAATTTATTTAAAGGGCCATTGTCACGATAAAGCGCATGTGTGGTCTTGATTGACACCAATTTTTTTAGCCAATAAATATCCTAATACTATCACGTGCGCCACGGATTCGTCGCGAGACAGCTTGGAGTTTCACGTGCCTTTCGAAAAGCTTTTTATCCGCCGGCGTTTGACCTTTTGTTTGTAAAGGATATTTATCATGTTTATGTTGTGTGAAGGCCGTGTCCGTTGAATACAAGCCCCCTGCACTTTACTTTCTTCCAACTTGCATGCACATCTGCCGCTATATAGTTTCTGATGTTCGTCCTCCTATCTTTTCTTCGTTGCCATTTCTTTTTTCTTTCGAAATTTTCGTCTCTAGCCGCTTCGAAAACCCCCTCTCGACGGTATTTAACTCAAAACACAAAATATGCCGTTGAAATCTTTCATAGATGACTAAACAGTCCTCCAATAGCGGTATTACTATTTTCACACGCCTCCCAAGTTCGATGGAGAAGGATTTTTCTCACAAATATCAGGTTTGAAAAGTGTTCCGTCGAATAAGAAATCAAACTGCCGCACTTGCGCAGAAGGGTGTCAAGTGCCCTTTAACTTTATCCAAACTGGGGCAGGGACGGAGAGTGCCCATGTTGAGTTTAACCGTTCGTAAAATTTCCTTATTTATTCAGTAAAAGGTAACAAACTTTACGACTTAATCGGAATTTCTGTAAACAACTTGTAATAACAAGTTTCATGACGTTTTTACATTTTTTAAAGTCTTCGGTATCAGCTTATTGATTTTGATAAGCTTTGAACCATTTTTGAGGTTTTCTAAAATTAAAAATAGCAAGAGATTCAAACTGATGCTGACTGTTTGAATAAAATGACTCAATTATCTTGCAAGTATGACGTTATCACCTCTAAAGAAATATTTTTAAACCCACTTTTGTCACGTTTCATCATCATGCTCGATTCTTGAAGTTACGGAAGCCTCCGCCGCTGTAGAAAAACACAAAAATCATCACCTGCTTTGTCGTTCAATGACCTACAATGTACACTTTCTAGGATTATTCTAATGACGATCATTTTAACTTTAAACAAACTCGTTAACGAAACCTAGCCGATGGTATCGTACTTGAATTGTATTTCTTGAACTGGATAACTGTAATCGATATTGATCCGCCGAGTCAATTCCTTAAGGTAAGACAGCCACCCCACCACCGGGACACATGAAAACGCTAAAATTTCAAATCGAATAGTAGTAGTAGTATAAACTTTATTTCACGTGTCAGAGCCCCATAGCTGGGGAAAATGCCCTACTAATTTGGGGATACAAACCAATAATCAAAAAGACAAGATATTGAAAGATTTGCTGGATAGAATGTTCATGTATGACAAATGCTGTACGCTAAGTAAACTAATAAGAGCAGGATGCGTCCAATATAAAGGCTGAGTTTCCAAAACTAAGTAAAAGTTGTTTTCGAGAGACGGTTTTATTATTTTTTTGTCTTCTAAAAAGGGACCCGCAATCATTTTAGGCTAGTTTGTGCCAAACAGGATTCAGCTAATTTTCAGTCTATTTAATAACTGAACCCTGCATTATATCTCAGCTATGCTTTGAGTGTTAAGGGAAAAACTTGAACATTTCTAGAGCGAAACAGGCAGCTCTGCACCGAGTAACATTAGCGCGAGACATTTGTTATATGGTCTGTTAAATTTATCCAACTGTAGGAAAGTTGAGTTACGAAAGAAATATTGTAAGGGCTCAAGAGGTTAAATAAAGATGACGTGCATTAACTTATCTGAGCTTCCATGCATGGAGTTCAGTTTCAGCTTGAAGGGATCGTTTGGGATGAAATATTCTCAAACTCATTAATAATTCATCAAGCTAAAACAAATAAAATCACAACCGTGAAGGAGGTTTTGATACCCGGTCTTAATTAGCATAGATTTTGACGATTTTACCTCTCGATTTTCTCCTTACTTTTTGTTTCGATTGAGAAGATATATCGAACACTCGAGACAATGTTTCATCGGCTATCCAAACACCTCGAATTTCGTCAAAAATACTCCGCTGCGCGTCGTATTTTCAACTCTTCTCGGCGTTTGGATATCCCGATGAAACACTGTCGCTCGTGTTTGATATATAACCTGAAATGCTGATTTCGGTCAAGCCGGCTAAACATTGCCTCCAAGACTCCAGTGCAGTTACTCCTTCGGACACGACTGCTAGTACGTTTGGCTAGAAAAATACAACAAACAAGTGTGACTACAAAATTGAAATGAATATCACAAGTGATGGCAATAAGAATTCATCAATTCTAAATGTTCAAGTGAATCTTGACTGCCTACAATAAATTAAACTAAGTCTGTAGCTCCCCAGCGTAATATACGAGAGAATAAATCCTGGGGCCAAGAACAGAGATGACTGGCATTTCAATACAATTATTTCCTAAGAAATAAACGCATGGGAAAAAATGGCAAAATTAGCTAGTTGCAACACCTTTCTCCCCATATTGGAATAAAATTTTATCAAAACTACTTACTACTGCGAGAAATGATAGAATTTTACTAATTAGCGGAGACCGCTACCAAAACTGGGAGGCAGGAGAAAATCAGGCTAGGAATTTACAACATAAAACTATAACGCCATTTTAAGCAAAGGAAATATCTACGCGGTTACCATCCAAATCTGAAAAGTTTCAAATTGTAATAAAAGGGCTTTAGGTAGACAATTGAGAATACAAAACGAAACTGTTAACCTACAGTTCGACGACTGCCTAAACGAAATATTTTGGCCGTATTTCGACAACCAACACTGCATGGATATCTGCGCGTCAAAGTCTTCATGACAGAATGGATATATTTAAGAATCAAACAGTTTTGGTCCAAGCTGGCAAAAAGCAACTAAAAGCTGAAAACTAGGAGGATGAATCGCAACTCAGAGAAGAGAGGAAACATGAACTTACCTGAACGGAGTTCATCGAAGATAAAGATGACCATTCATCTTCCCAATACATTGTCGACCAACACCGAAATGGGTGCGGCGTTTGACACTTATAAATCTCTATTTAAATTCATGTATTCCGAAATGTATGCTATGTTTAAAATGCTTTATGTCTTTGGTTCATTAGGTTGCACAATACGACGAGAATATGACGCCCTTCAATGTCCAGTGAGGACTGCTATAAATAATTGCGCCACTGACTTTGCAAGGTTTTGAAATTAAGGTGTTGTTGAAATAAAGAGCTGAAAAATGCAAAGCGATCAATTGTACGCAAAAGGTGATCTGACTGCAACCGTGACAATGAGCTCTATCTCGTCAAATGCACTATTGATGGTATTTTTTTTATCTTACGGCAATTGGGCGCAAAGAATTTTGGAAAAACTGCCAGTTTCTTTGTTTCTCATTTGGCACGCCCCATATGTTGCTGCCAAATATTCATGGTTTTCGCATTTCCTTTCTTGCCTTTAGAAGTTTCTTTGTATTGTTATTTTACGTGTTTTCGATATATTTGGTTCTTTGTTTTTCGAAACCTCTTTGGTTATCGCTTTGTTACATCGCTTGTTTTACCGCTTTGTTATACCGCTTCGCTACACATCGTACCGTATGTTTTTACAAAGGTTTTAAAGCGGCCATGTAACGTCTCAACGCGTCGCTTCAATAAACTTTGTCAAAACCTGCCGGAGTCGCGCGCTTTGTTGTGGCAATCTTTTCTAAAGCGCGTTTAGAATTAGTAGGTACGTCCGAACGACACTCGGAATTCACGTTGTTTGACGTCCTGTGAGAAACTTACGTAACGTCTCTCACACCATTTGACATGCAAAACTGTTTCTACACTTAAAAATTCAATTTCAACCAAAGAAGGGCATCTTAATGGTCAATCTGACGAAAAATTTAAACACTTTTTATGGAGTCTACATTTTAAAAAGGTATAAAACGGACGTAAATCTTCTAAACTTAAATAAATTCAAGTCGTTTACAGTTGTGTGCATCCCGATTCAGGAAATTAAACAAAATACAACTAGAACACATTGAAAGTATGACAACCGTACGTCTTTAAAATTTTAGACGTTTCTCTGCTTCTAAATGCTTTCTTGGCCTTATTTGAATGATAATTAACCTTTGTGGTTCTTTATTGCCATTGACTTCCGACAGTTGGAGTAGTGACCCAGGTTGTTCGAATGGTTGATAACGCTATCCACCGGATAAATCAACATCCAGCGGATAGCGTGTTTTGTTTTGTTTTGTTAACAGTTATCCACTGGATAGCGGTTTATCCGGTGGATAACTTTATCCAGCCTACGAACAACTGGCGCCTAAATACAAGTGAAGAGTACTTGCTTTCAGCTGTATGCGGGGCAGTACTAGGTGTAAGACCTTTCTATTATGTCCCGAGATATACCCACACTTTATGCCTTTAGCCAATTTACTGCAGAATAAGCTGTAACCCTCCCCCTTGCATGACCTTTGGCTAAAACCTTTTTTTACAGAACAGTTTGATTTTGACAGTACGTTTTGCATGTTTCTGACACCTGTAGCCCCTGCCTTCATCTAGAAAACTCAAAATCAAATTTCAATTGAAAACAACAAAATTAAAAGGCTTTCAAGTCAAACTGGTTTGAAAAGTTTAAGAACAAAATTAACTTAACAGTGCAATTAACAGATCGTTTTTCAAACTCCAGGTAGATGTCTCCTTCAAATTTACCAATTCTTTTCAGTCAAAGCTGTCACTTAATTCCCCTAATATAGAATGCCCCTGCAAACTATTTGCAGTTTGCTTCGCTCCGACGAAGGGCTAACGCTCGAAACGTCAGCTTCCGAATCTCTTTACGGTGGCCAATTCACATTATCAACCCAGTTGATAAAACCAAATTATCTTGTGATACTCCCACCGACGCAGCACCACAGTTTCTTTAGAAACTTGCCGCCTTTATTTATTAGCAGTTTGGGTTTTCCCTTCTTTTTTCACTAAAAGATCATATTTTACCATTCAGATAGGCCTCTAGCTAAGCCTCTAGCTAGCTAGCTAACATCAGACACACAGGAGAGTTATAATAAATGTGTTTCTAACCTTGTCTTCTCTGTCCGTACTGTAAGTTACGGATCCTGATTTCAACTCCGTCGATTTATGGCCCGCATGCTTCGTGCCTGGGCCATAAATCAAAGAAGTAACAACTGAGTCCGTAACTTACATTACGGACCTCAAACTAGGTTAGTAAGAAGTATGCAATATCAAAAGCTCATCATTGGAAAGGGTTACGAGAATTCAGGATATATGATCACCAAGAGAACAAATGTCTTGACATTTTAACAACATAACTCTTTCCACCCCTGCTAAGATAAACACCTATGGGCTCCAAATGAAGTTGGCGGGGATTAAACGGAATTTAAAAAATAGTTTAGTTATTACGTTGCAATTGTGCTTGTTGATCTCTAGAGAACAAGTTATTACAGTACTCCAACGGGTGAGGAGGCCAAACATTTCAGCTTTTGAATCTAAGTTTCAGTGTAATTTTAGCTTGAAAAGCTCCTGTTTTATTATTAGTTGAGTAAAAGTCTCGATCATGTTTTTTTCTGTGTGCAGAAATACTACAGACGCTAAACTAAAGATCTAAATGTGATATTTTCAAAGAAGCTTTTTGATTTTTTGGCGTGAAGATAAGCCAAGAGATTATCAAGGTAAGAGAGTGAATCCTTGGTGTAGGCCTTATACCCATGGTAATCCCTCTTAAGTTATTTTTAGACATGGTACCCAGTTCATCCGAGAATGTTACTCCCGCGATGCGTGGACAGCCCACGCGACTTTCTCGAAACTACCAGAGACGAAATGGCGGGAAATTTGGCGAAAAGTCATTTGATATGTTTTGATTTTCAAGATGTTTTCTACACTCTAAGCCGTCGTTTTGTTCGCCTGGGCTTTCGTTTGAATTGTGCTCGTTTGGCTGTTCATTATTTTGCCGTTTATTCGGTTTTGGGGAGTTTTTAAACGTCAGTCAACGGCAACGAGTGCAGTGCGGCAAACAAGCGTTATAATTCTTTGTTCATTTCTTTGCTGTTCTTTACAAACCAACAACGTGAAATGGCCACCTTCTGCATATTCGAAGGAACGTGAACTACGACGGCCAATTTTTAAAATTTCCTTTTAATTTTCGAATTTTGACGCTGTCTTACATATTCTGTTTGGGATATTTCTGACAGTAATAGACAAACTGAATGAATCTAAATTGTCGCGATATTCGTAGGTTGAATATAAAGTCGCTTTCTAATCGACGTTGTCATAAGCGTTGTTGTCGTTGAGAGAGTCTGTCTGCACTTTCGACCATCGGTCTTTTTGTTCGGTTGTGTTGTGTTTGAGCGTTTGTTTGCTTTGCACTTGTTTGTCTACTCATTTCTCTGCCGTTCATTCAGTTGTTATTGCTTGTGCAGCGGACATCTGCTATTGTGCTTGTAATTAAAATATCAAAGAAAACATCCCCACAGCGTCCACATCAACATCCACGCGACGCGCAAATAACATCCGAGTTAGAGTTAATCAGCCTTTCTTGCACATCCTGTGGGGGAAATGACTTAGGCTGTAGTTGTCTACTTGACAGCGGTAACAAATTGCGTTCTCTCCTGCTGAACAGCATTTGCACTGGGGATGAGCCAATTTCTGTAGGAGTGTTACGATGGTCTAGTAGGGCAAGATACGGGTCAAACTTTCCATGCACTGCTTTCCTCATGATGTTTTCACAGATTTTAACAGCGCTCTCAACCTTTCCGTTACTTTGGGGATTCCGTGGGGAGGAAGTGATGTGTTGAAAGTGCCAGTCACTTGCAAACTTTACGAACTCTGCAGAAGCGTATTGTGGTCAGAAATGACTACTTCTGGAATTCCATGCCGACTAAACTGCACTTCCAGTTTTTCAATAACAGTTCTGGAATCTGTTATGTCAAGCTTATCCACCTCGAAGAAAGAAGAATAATAATCAACAGTAATAAGGTACGTTTAAAAATTGCACCGTAACCAGGATAAGACATGTTGTAAATCTGAAAGACGTTCTCTGGTTAAAAATTTGGTTAAAATATAAGCTTTCGGCTATCTATCTATAGCCTTTAACGAATAAAAAATGTAAGAAGCGCGAATAAAATATATACAAAAAGGGGTGTGAAAAATTCAATGCGGGTGAGAACTCCGCCACTGTTCCGCCAAGGATCTGGAAACGATATGTCGACGACAGCTTTGTGATCATCAAGAAAGTTGCTGTCCATTCCTTCCACGACACCTTAAACGCCGTCGACCCTAAGATCACGTTTACCATTGAAGAAGAGAACAATGGACAAATTGCCTTCCTTGACACCTTAGTTTCAAGAAAAAATGGTGTTGCTGTCATTGATGTTTATCGAAAACCAACCCATACTGATAGATATCTAGACTTCTCCTCGCATCATGAGAGAAAACACAAGATCAGCACGGCCTCTACCCTGCTATTCCGGGCGTCTAATCTCCCAAGCACTAACGAAGGAAAATCACGCGAGACCAACCATGTCACAGATGCACTAAAAGCCAATGGCTACCCGTCCTCAGTCATCTCTAATATTTCTAAAAATAGAAAGAAGCCACCATCACCAACTGTACCACCACCAGAAGAATTGGTAGCAATGTTCTTTAGTTGGGCTGACCCACAGAATACACCCCATGGATTCGCGTGCCTTCCATATATTAGCGGCTTGACAGAGCCCCTCATGAGATTATTACGCAAACAAGAAATTCGAGTCGTCACCAAACCACTAAAAACCCTTCAGCAAGAATTTCCATCTCCAAAAACAAGACAGCCCTTGGACCAACAATGCAATGTTGTCTACAAAATTCCGTGCTCGGACTGTCCGTGGAGTTACATTGGCGAAACTGGAAGATGCTTTTTAACGCGGAAAAAAGAACATCAAAGAAACTTAAAAAATTGCGCGAAAGGGTCAAACATTGCCAACCATGCATGGAAGAACGATCACTCTATTGACTTTAATAATGCATGCGTAATTGACAAAGGCAACTACCGCGTTAGAAAAACTTTGGAATCTTGGCATACCGCCAATACTGTTAACGCGGACAATAATTCTAAACCGTTACCTAGGCAATACTCTATTTTATTGTAATTTTTAGATCATTCTTATTCATATTTTAGTTAGTTCTCACCCGCATTGAATTTTTCACACCCCTTTTTGTATATATTTTATTCGCGCTTCTTACATTTTTTATTCGTTAAAGGCTATAGATAGATAGCCGAAAGCTTATATTTTAACCAAATTTTTAACCAGAGAACGTCTTTCAGATTTACAAAGTAATAAGGTAGTGGCGTTGGTCAAACAAGAACAGATCTGTGCCAACCTTTTGCCAAGGCCTTGATGGGATTTCATGAGGCATTAGCGGTTCTCGAGGCTGTACTGGCTTGTACAAATTGCAGATATCACACTTGAGACTGAAATCTTTAAACTCAGCATTCATGCGCGGCCAGTAAAACACTTCTCTGGCTCGTCTAAGGCAGCCCTCAGTACCAAGATGGGACGAATGGACCCTTTCCATCATTTCCTTTCTTAACTTGGCAGGCACAATGAGGCGCTCACCCTTGAACAGCAAACCATTTTGGGATGTGATGTTATCTCGAAACTGGAAGTATGGCTTGACCTGAGCTGGAACTTCATCCAGAGTGCTAGGCCAACCTTCTAGGACAGTGGACATAAGGATCTGAAGGTTGTCATCAGAGGCGGTACCCTCTTTAAATTCCTTCAATCGTGCTTCTGAAATGGGGAGATCCTCCACGAGTACTATCTCCTCTAGCTCATTGCAATATTCAGTCTCTGTGGGAGGTTCATTGAGATAGGCCCGAGACAGGGGATCAGACATAATCATCAAGCTTCCTTTTTGGTACTTTACATCAAGGTTGTAACGCTGTAAGCAGAGCAACATCCTCTGAAGACGTTTGGGAGCAGAGCCAAGGTCCTTCTTACAGATAGCTTCAAGGGGCGGATGATCCGTTTTAACATGCACCACATCTCGACCATACAGGTACGTATCAAACCTCTCACAAGCGAAAACAACGGAGAGAAGTTCCTTCTTAATCTGAGCGTAACGACTTTCTGTTGGAGTAAGAGCTCTTGAGGAAAATGTCACTGGCTGACCCTCCTGAAGTAAGGAGGCACCAAGACGCGTCACTTTCAATTGTGACTTCCTGATTAACATCATAAAACTTCAAAACTGGAGCATCACAAACAAGATCCTTGATACTTTGAACAGCTTCATCATGAACAGGAAGCCAACACCATTCAGCATCCTTAAGTTCCAGTCGTCTCAACGGTTCACAGACACTGGACAGGTTTGGTTAAAACTTCGCTAGGTAAGTAACCATACAAAGAAGTCTTTTCAAAGATTTGACATCTGTCGGGGTAGGCATGTCACGTATGGCGCGAACTTTGCCTGGGTCAGTAACAACACCATCTGCTGTGAGTAAATGGCCCATGAATGGTACCTGTGATACGCGAAGCCTAATCTTCTGAAGATTAAGTGTCAGATTCAACTCACGGCATCTTTGTAGAAAGGTAGTTAAATTCTGATCATGATCCTTCACTACTTCATCTACTGTGTCTCCAAATCCACAAACCAGGAAATCGTCCGCGATTACTTCAACTCCTTGGAGACCCTCAATTGCTTAGTGCATCTTCCGCTGCCATACCTCAGGCGCACAACTTGGATACCCAGTCAGTTGGCTCAGCAACAGGAGTAATTATCTTATCAGCAACCATCTGGTCAAGCTCTGTCTTCATTGCTTCTTTCTTGGGAACAGGCACTCTTCGTGGGGTATGAACTACAGGTTGAACATCCTTGTTGAGCTGAATGTTGTATTCTCCAGGCAAACAGCCGATACCATGAAACACATCAGCAAAAGGACCAAGTACAGGATCATTTGTGACCTTCTCAGAAACTGCTGACTCTATCTTTGGAGCTGCAACTACATTATTGACAGGGGTATCAACACCAGGTACCATAATCTTCACAAGACCCATGCCTTGCGATGACTTCAAACCAAGCAAAGGTGTAACTTCTTTATCAACAATAACAAAGTTAAGTTCATGCTTGTTACCTTTATGTTCCACTTTCAGCCTTGCAGAACCAAGAGCCTTTAGAGTGATCGTGCATAACCAGTGTGATTTCCTTGGGAAGAATGTTAGTTTTGCTGAAATCTTTTGCTGCCCTGATGTAATCCTGCAGTGGCAAGATATTTGCAGAAGAACCAGTGTCAATTTGAAATGTTACTGATGCTGAACCATTCAAAGTGAGCGAAACAAGAGTTTGATCTTTACCACTGATACTGTGGATGTAAAAGACTTCTTCCTGTTCAACCATATGAACTTTTGCATCTTCAGACTTGATCCGACACTTGACTGCAAAATGGCCTTCTCTGCCACACTTCTTACATTTCTGACCTGAAGCTGGACACAATTTCCTTTCCAGCGCATGTGTACCACCAAAAAACAAACACTCTTTAATATTGGGAGGGTCCTTGGTGGGAGGTTTGTGATGCGACTTTTTCCCGCGCTTGGATTTCGACTTTCGCCCCACTGCATTAATATCTTCGTTAGCTGAAAATTCTTCTGAGATCTCTGTCGCTCGCGAGTGCGTCACTTGACTTGCCTTGATAGTTTCGATGGCTCTATCTAGGTCGAGGTCTCGCTTTCCAAGAAGCTTTTGACGAACTCTGTCATCGTTTACACCAAGCATTAGCCGGTCGCGAACAAGCGATTCACGCAGCGCTCCAAAACCACATGACTCTGAGAGCTTCATCAATGCAGTTATGTAAGCGATTCATTTGACAATTGCTCACGTTTGAAGAAAACATATCTTTCATAGGTTTCGTTACATACAGGAACACAACGCTCCTCGAACGTTTCCAGAACTTTGTCTATGTTTAGAGCGTCTGACGAATTTCCCTATTGAAAGGTTTCTTACATATCCATTCCTTCTTTGCCGATCACATTTAACAACGAAGCCACCCGAACCTCCTGTGCTTTCTTGTGAATGCCAGCTGCTAGCTCGTAAAACTTCCATTCACGACGAAACGATTTCCAATTTCCACCTTGATGCAAACGATCGGAAAGAATCAACGGCGAGGGAATTTTTGCAGTAGTACTGGCAGCAGCCATGATACTTGTGATGCAACGTGCAACGATCCAAACACAAACTCGAACGCAAACTATAGACGTCATTGAGCCTACCAATAACGGACGACGCGTTGGACTTGAAAACTCCGAAGCTGGGAAGTCACCTTGATAATTTGGTCTAAATCCCGGCTTCTGACACCATGTTACGATCAACGTATGATACCGAGCGTAAACAAAACACTCAACTTTAATGGCCGCCAAAAACTACATAACAATGTCACGTGCTGACATGCAAAATACATGCTAATTTCTGCAATAAAGTGCGAAAGATCTGGCTCTGAATTAAGGAGCCGATTGAAGGCCGATTGAAGGTCTCTCGAGGTGATGAGCGCTGGGTAAGGAGGTCAGTAATCAGACAGCAAGGCAATAAGGTAACTTGGATTTATTGTCTACGTATGAAATATTCGCTCCTGTTAGCCTTCTAAGCGATTTATAGTGTCATCGGAGTTACGTACCTGTAACTACAGAGTGGTAGACAAACTTCATTGAACGGTAATAAACTAATGCGAACCCTTCTAACACGCTTGCTTGATTTACAACCTTTTATATTACTCTACAATCTGTTGCTGATTACATTAACTGCCACTCTGACATACTATGTATTCTGTTATAGCCACATAATTTTAAAGTGCATTGTTTTGATTGGGCAATATCATAATTTATGTTAATGCAAAAAGATTATTACTACAAATTTTTGAATTGTGGAATTTTACCCTTAGGGCGAGATTGGTTTCTACATTATTTTATTCTTCACTCAAACAGTGCTAAGTTTAATCCCCACTCAAACTCGCCAGAAACAATCAAACTGTTTTGCAAAAGATACAAACATCACAAGTCATATACATTTTTTTGAAATAAACTAGTTGATATGTAAAATTAGTTACTTCCATTTTCGCTTCCTTAGGGACAGTTTACGTACCCTGAAAATTAATTAAAAAATATTAATTTGAATCGGAATGATCCCCGCTGCTCTTTAGTGTAAAGAAAGCGGGCTCATTTCTCCACCACATTTTTCAAGTGTTAACAACTTTTTTCCCTTTTTTGCAACAAATTCCTGTTTCCTTCAATAGAACTCTTTAAAAATGTAACACTAAATGCAATTATTCTGTGATAGTATTAAGATAATTAACGCTTACGTATCAAAAATTGACCTATTACGTTAGCGAACTGGCTGAACTAATAGCGGAACAACATTAACTCGTAGGCAAAACGCTGGCAATTCGCATTAATAATCAAAAACCCATATTGATTATAGTATTAATGAGCGAATGAAAGAGTATCTACTTTCGTTTTCCCAAATATGCCAAAGAGCAAAACTATTTGGAGGTCTACTTCTATTACATTGTATTGTCAATTCAAATTTATATACACGCTTGACACCGAGTGAATAGAGAGTTTTGATTGAAATATTCTATGTTCACCATTTTGAAAAGGTATACATTTTAAACCTCTGTTGATATTTCTAGTCTACGAGGTTTGAATTTACACTTGGAAAAACTATATTTTCCTGATTTTAAAAATATAAGAACCATTCTCAGAAACGTAACTGTTGTGGTACACATATTTGTAAAGAATATCGTTGTCCTGGTATCCACGTTGGAACATTTAACGAGGGACTTAATTTCGGCCCTTAACCTGAAGGGCCATTGAGGTCCAATATTGATAGGGGCTCACATCTTCTGGTACTCTTGTTGGGTTCTCAGAACCACTGCCAGTCCTTGACCGTCCTGTTTTGCCGATGAATGTAAAGCCACGTACTTATAGATGAGATTGGAAATTTCTTTCGCCTGGAAAAGGAAGTCAACATAACGAGCCTCTTAGTCTCCAACTTTCGTTAATCAACGACAGCAAAATATTATTGCATGATTGGCGTTGCCATATTTGTCATATCTGTAAATTTAGCCCAGACAAGAACTTGATGCTATAGGCTCCAAAAAGATTGCTTAACATAAATGCCCTTTTCACGGTTGTATGTGTCTTGCAAAATAATCCTGTACGCATTAGAGGCAATTCGAGCAATGTTGTAGTTTTGTTCCAAGATTGTCTCACATCCACGTTGGATTACATAGTAATGCAAATGAGAAACGTTAACCGTGAACAAGTCTATAAGCACGTGGAGAGGAAGATTGCGTGACAAGCCAAAAACGTGTAATGCAAATTAAAAGGTTGTAACGTTTTGAATGCGTGCGTACCTGGGATGTCTCCATACGGGTGACCTTCTGCATCATGGCATTTCCAATCTTAAGATCTAAGAACTGTCTCTTCTTGTCCGATATTAAAAGCCTGGTGGAGATGATGCTCATAAAGGGCTCGCTCAACAAAGTTTGCTGCAAGAAATTAACATCAAGTCAGGTGATGATAATTTAAGATGATCTAATCTAATCTGCATTATAACTACAATCATGGGCAAAAGTCTTGGGACAACTTTACACTTTTGGCGCTTTTGCACACACGCCAGACGCAAATACAACTTCACCTGCCTGGCCTCTTCGCCCACCCCACATACAATGTTGAAAACTAGTAGCTGCAATTTCTCCTGATTTTCAACATCGTAGTGGGTCGAGAGGGGAAACAGCAACGCGTTTTAGAAGGGATAGAAGTGCTTTGTAAAAAACAGATATTTCGTTGCATTACGTCAGTCCCATGGGATTTTGTCTATGATTGCAGGTGTCCGCAAAATCGTTTTAAGCAGACTTAATGATTAAATGATAAAACGGAACCCTTAGCTAGCAGCATCAAGTGTTTTTTTCTCTATTCACGTTTCGCTTACCACAGTCACGTGACTCAAGAAATGAACTCCAGTTCTATTCACTGCTAAAATACAGTCTCCCGAAACAGCGGGGTTACTGCATTTCTGAAAAAATAAATAAATGTGCAATCAGATTAAAACCAACCATACATGAAGAAGAGGCAGGAGATAGTGTTTCATCACATATTTAAACACCTCTAGTTTCGTCAAAAATACTCCGCTTCCCGTTGTGTTTCGGACCTTCTTCTCGGTGACTGAGAATGTGGTAGACGACTTTCTTTCGTGTTTGATATACTACATGAAAAAGTACATTGAAAACCAGCATTTAAAAAAGCCTTTCCATAACTGACCGGGAAAATCAAGAACCCTCAGTGCAGACGCGCTACTTAGAGTATTACAAACAAAACAGAAATAAATATCCAGTTTTGAATAAGGAAAGGCAGACTAAAGGCTGTTTTTACTGTAATAGCGTAGCGTTCTGGTTAGTAGTCAAATCAAAAACTTACAATTGAGACATACAGATTACAAGTTAAGCGCCCTTGATCATTTCATAGAAAGTCGCGCTATAAAATGTGCAATATTATATTACTATGAGTCAAGCGTGCTGAGCACTCGGTCACACTGCCAGCTGATAGTCGACTTGTTCGATATTTTGAAACTTAACAAAACATTAAGTCGTGAAATCCCCTGCATTGGTCAAAACTAACCTTCACTTCAAAGAAAGTTGATCCAAAATATGGCCACCTGGTAACAGTTTCTGAAACAAAAATAAGAAGCTCGTTTTACTATCGCTCACAATGAACTGTACAAATTCTTTGCAGTGCAGATGCGTTACAACTAAAAGTTTTTACACACCAAGGAACTTTCGGCGTGACTGATGAGGGGAGAATGTGTGACAACTCCGGAAGTGGTCTTGTATGAGAATCATCCACTGCTGAGGTCGTAACCTGTCAAGCATTCCTCTTGGTATCAGGGTCTCCACTTCAGAACTGAGTAAAGACAAACCAATTCTCACGCTTAGTTAACTGATCTCCGTTTGGGAAAGAACTCAGTGGGAGAGTATCCTGGCCTATTATGACCTATTATTGAAGTTCTCCTAATTTCCATGTATCATTGCCAAATTCCACCAAATATACAAAAAAATTGGACAATATGACTAAAATAGAGTACCTATTTTAGAATGGACAGATATAAATTACAGTTTACCAAGTTTGACGTTGTGATGCGAAGAAATCAAAATTGCCGTTCATAGTTAAGTTCACTTTTTTTCCTTTTTAATTGATATTTCTTAGCTGAACCACGATAGGTGTCTTTTTGGCACATTTATGGCAAGCTCCTGGTAATAATTATTAAAATACGATATAATAGCCTTGACGAATGTAAATAGTTACTTGTATTTAAATGTGAAACTAAGAAAACCGTGAACACAAGAAATACTTTTAGAATGTTATTGTGTAGCTAAGAAAAAAGCCAATTAGGCGTGAGAAAGCTAAACCTCAAGTCCAACAGCAACGGTAATTAATTTGTGGCTTTGAGGTTTCCTCGCGTGTCTGTTACTGCGAGAACATTACTGTTATTGATCAATACACAATATGCCTGTCAGAATCAAATCAAAGTGTTAAGGTTTTCAGAGTTTCACAGTAAAACTGTCACTTCCGACACAAAGAGGTTATCGCTCAAAGTTAAAAAAAAAATCAGACATACTGGTTTGCATGAAGAATTGAGTGATCACGAGCGCGATATTGAAGTGCTCCAAGTTCCGCAATCTGATTCTGAAACTGAAGACCAAGTTCACATTAGCGACATGAAGATCTAGTTCACATTAGCGACATAACCAAAGAATCGCTTATGTCAGACACGTGAACATCGACATAAAGACAATGAGAATATCAGTTTTTTCTTATTCAATTTTATTTCAAACTCTCACAAAAATTAATTTATATCAGAAGAAAATAGAATACATATAGACATATACAAACTACATATAGAAGATGATCGATAATACTAATTTTGTCGTTATGTTCAAGCTGTTATGTTGCTACTATGGCATTATGTAAGGATGTTCACACTGCAAACATACAACATAACGTCGACCTTCTTACTTCGTTAAGTTTATCCTTTTGTCGTTACGCCGCGAGTGTGAACTAGGCATTACATTACATGGGATAAGGGAGAATCAACAAAACTGCTTCTCATTAACACGAAAGGGTAATTAGACGCCCCTCTTCATGTGTTTCATTTTCCTCTGACGTCTCACCTTTGACCTAAGAAAACCATTCAGATGACGTACTTCTGTGTAGATTCGTGTAGAGACTCTGATTGGTTAATACTAGCGTGCGTAAATTCAAAACCAAGAAACAACCAATCGAAAGACACTCCACGGAATACTTCAGAGTTACGTCATTAGCGTCACAATTTTCAAGTCAAAGCTTCGTTTACATACATCTCGAGCAGGGGAAAAACTGAGTATTCAAACAGAAACTTGTTCACCCGTATTTCCTGCCCGCACAAAATGACAAGTCGATCAGAACAGTGTAGGTCGTGATTAATTTGCTACTGAGAAGAGAACTAAAGAGAAGACACTGTTCCAAGAAGTTACCTGAGGATCGCCAAATGATCGACTATGTGTTGCTAGTAGATACCCTGCCATATAGTCTGGTAAAACCTGCAACCAATCATAAATTTACATAGGGTTATGACAAACGTTTTCCTTATTCCATACAGTAAACATTCTAATGCGCACAGGAGCGTTCTATGTGCTTTCATAATGACCTTTAATGAATGGCATTTGCAAAGCAAACAAATTCTGGACTAAGTGCTCGCAAAGATGTCTTGCTTTTCGCATCTTGCTTCGAATTCTAATTTGTTTATTTTCTATTTTCGTTTCACTAATAACGCAGCCGTAATGCACTTTTCGCTTTCCAATTAAACACCAAGCCGAAAAAAAGTTGCGTCAAAAACGAAAAAATGTCAGCATGGTTGTTAACAATGTCAGTGGACCCGTGTTGTATACTGTATTAACTCGTATTTTGGAATTCATTCACATTTTGGCATCGATCATCCAGCATCCACGACCACCAGAACCTGCAGGTTACAGTAACGCAATGGTAAACCTGTCTGACCGGTTTTTACCTGATAGTAGATGACGCTGACCAGCAGCTCATTGTCAAGTCTTAGGCCTTGTAACCACAACACGCGGCGGAAACACAAGCTGAAGGCGAATTCCTGTCTCTCCATAGAACTAACCACATCCATAATGTAATCTGTGGTCTGAACTGGCACCATTAGGTTTTCTATCATATACAAGAGAGAAGTTAAAAAGCGAAACCACAAGGGAACATACATAAAGAGCTGATTCTAATATTCAGCGTGGAAAGCAATCTGTATATTCATATTTACTTTGGCCACGGTTTTGATTTTATAACGGAAAAGCCGCCAGGCGATTGCTTCGACAGTGACTCTGCTAGCAATAACAGCTTGACAGACACAGACAGAGAAAAGAAAGACAGACAACTCACAAATACATGATGTTCGCTATATTGACAGACTTACGTGCTTCCATGAAGGTGAAAAGTCCGTACTCTTTGTAATGACTCTCTGACTTCAAATCCATATCATTACATATTTCCTTGATGACGTCAAAACCAGTCTAAAGGAAAACAATTACCCAAGTTAGTAAATTAACCAACTGTTTTTTTCAGCAATTTATAAGCGTGAGACGAGACAACAGTCAAAATATCGTTTCTAGGAGCTCGATCAGCCCTTGGATGGCGAGTTTTGTGTCACATTCGGGGAGGAACAAGTGTAGCGTGACGCGCCAAAACAACGACTCTGATAGAAACAATTCGTCACGCTATATTGGTAAACTAGGAATGTCTAACCTTGTCCTAAACTGCTGTCTACCACTACTCCTTGAATGATTGAGTGCAGCACGAGTGAAAATGCAAATAGACACTGAACTACACTATTTATTGCAACGCAGAATCTTAGGTGAAGGTATAGTTAAAGAAATAAATCATCTGGTACTCACTGAACTGGTTTGAATCTTCAGCATTCGAGTTCCTCCAGGGAGAACAAAAACCTGTCGCTTGGTCTGTCGTCCTAGCTGCAAAAATAAGTCACATCAGCCTTAGCCGGTTTACATGCAGGCCCTCTATCCTGATCGAACTGCAATTTGGAAATGTTAGTTCTTCAGGAGAGAGGAAAACCAGAGAACCCGGAGAAAAACTCTCAGAGTAAAGCCCTGGCCAAAAGGACTCGCAATTAGAAGCAAGTTGAAAACTTGGGTGGTCTACTTATGGCCACCCAACGCAAGTCTTTTCGCAAGTTCAACTTGCGGCTACCTACCACAACTTGCGAGCCCGTTTGTTCAGGGCTTAAGACGAGAACTAGCAAAAAAACTAAACCCACATATAGAACCGAGCCTGCATCGAACCCAGGCTACATTGGTAGGAGGCGAGCGCTCTCGCCAAACCTGCTCCCAAGTAAGCTGTGTATATCTTGATTTTCATGCTTACCACTAGTTGACTTAGTTCCTCTCTGCTGGGAGGTGTTTTTCTTCCACCATACTTGAACGTCTTCATTAAGTTCATTTCACACGTGGCTGCAGCACCTTGAACCAAAAAAAAAATTATTTGAACTCGTCATTGTGGAACAGGACCAGGTTAAGTGAGATATCTCACGGATGGCACATCTTGAAACAGTGGGCCTTAATGTTTTAAGTTTTTCAGTCACAGTCCATCTCATTCTTCATTCGTAGCCACACTTCTTTCTTCTCTGTTTATCGTTACCTCTTTGATGTTCTTTCTGCCTTGCTAAACTATTATCTCGAGGATTTCTTAGATTTGAAGGCAATTCGATTTTTTTCTCACTATACAATACATTTAAACATTACAAGGAACGACTCAATTCACAATAACAAGGCCACTAGGTCCAGTTCATTCATACCAAGACGGTTCCAAGAACAGCTAAATCACTGAAATCAAAATATGTTAAGGAAATTGTCAAAACATTCATAATAAGATACACACAAAAACTAACCGTGAAACTCTCTTTTAGGATCACTAGCCGTGCTCTGTAAGAACGTGACCAGGTAAGGCTTGAAAACATCTGAGCACTCAATGTAAGCTGTGATGATTATCAGGAGCCGCCAGCCTCGGCTTGCGCTCTCACTACAACACAAACATTACACGCATAAGTTCCCTCCAGCCTTCAATATGAAACAAATCACGCAAAGAAACACAAAAAGTGTCACGGTGTGTTAGCCCTACTAGACAAGTCACGCAAGGAAACACGAGAAGTGTCACGGAGTTGTAGCCCTATTCCCCTTCGCCTATATATGGTTGAATTTCACGGCGCTTAAGGGAAACGAAAACTAGCTGTAAATGCAGGGAATGGAGATAGTAAGTAGTAGTACGTACTGAAAAAGCTCATCCAATACAAAATAATTTGTTCGTAGCAGTAGACAAATTCGAGAGAGCGAGGTTCACAACCACAAGCTGTTTAAGTAGGTTTCTCTCCAACGAGTGTGAATATTGAACTGTGTTGGTATGATCCCCACCGAGACCATGAAAAAATATATATGTCTACAAAATAACTCCAAAAAAGGTATTTTCTTTAAATTCAATAAAAAGGTGTGTCATAAAGAAGTGACATAGGTTAATGGTTTTTGTCAACGAGCTGCAAAACATCGAGAATTCAGCGAAGTATACCCCTCTCCGCCCCCGTGTTTAATGATAAGGCAACTGAAGAAATTTGCGACGTAGTCAGGACAACAAGAACATCGATGGCAAACAGGCTTAACACCAAGAATCTGTTGCACTTACGGCTTTTGGCTCTTATTGCTGGTGACTTGCTTGATGAGTTGACAGTAAACCTCGTCTCTTAAATCTGGAATTTCTCGGCACATCTACAAATAAATATCAACAAGCAGTTAGCATGATGCAAGTAAACCAATAAAATCAACGTCTCTCTGAAGTCCACGTTTCTCTGTTTTTAGAAATCTCTTCGAGCCCAAAGATAACACAGTCCCTGAAAAAATAAGCTTGGTGCACCACAAATGCATGAAAATTGTATACTTATTATTCCCCTTCAGGTTATCGGATCGTTATTGGCTTTGCCAACTACTTACAAAAGACTGAATAAAATCTTGTGCAGTTTCGCTCCAAACTCTTACAAACTTCAAAGAAACAGGAACTTTGCTTTTGACCGCTGTGAAATTCTTGGGTCGTTATAGAATTTTGATGATCCGTCATGGCAAGATCGTCAAGTTCGTCTTTGCTATTGTCCCCAGTCAGGATGACAACACAGGATGAATTAGATGTTTAAACCCACCTTCAACAAGCTGAACACAATCTCTGTCTCTTTTTGATGCTTGGACATCGGTAAGTCTCCCATGAACTTCATGATCACTACAAAAAAACAAAACGTAGAACTTGTTATAAAGGTAAAGAGATAAAGAGGATTTATCCCATCGCTGGTACCCATTTATACACCTGGGGGAAAGAGGCACTGTGAGAGTAAAGTGTCTTGCCCAAGAACACAACACAGTGTCCCCGGCCAGGGTTCAAACCCTGGCCACTCGATCCGGAGTCGAGTGGACTAAGCATGAGGCCACCGGGTCTCCCAAATTCACCATTACCATTGCACCCGCCTTCAGTGTTACAGCTGTACGTGCATAAGGAGCATCTTTCGACATGCTATTTTAAAGGCTGAAAGACTGTTTAATTGTGAAACTGGCAATTTTTTTACAGTTGTTAGCGGAAGAAATGACACATAAACGATAATTACTGACCTGAAATGGCTGAAGAATATTGTGGACATTGCACGTTTCCAGATTTACGGGATGATTAAAACGATCGAAGTGTAATCGATCGGCTCTCAATAGTGACTTCCGGTAGAATCGGACCGTTACCACTTTTAATATTGGAAAGATTTAGACATTACAAGCAGTGGATTTATCTCTCACAGAATGACTTTATGACGCTTAGTTTCATGTCAAATAAATCCATCTTTCATGACCGAAAGTCAAGTTCGACCGTAAAGAGGTCCGTTGTGTTTACATTTTTGACGTAGGCCTGGTTACATAGCATGTCGTAAGATATCACCCATGCACGTAACACTGAAAGCAGATTTAACAACGATTTAATCTTGCGCTGATGTGTCTAACACTGAGCCAGCCCCAAGACAACATTTTAGGTGGTATTGACGGTCACTGGTCTTCAAGCAATAGTACTCATCAAGGTGTGGTGATGTTGCAATGAAGAGCTAGTGAGCTGAAAGGAGATTGTAGTTTGCACAGTGATTCTTGAATTGTTACCTCGGGAATGGTTTTCATTTACATTACTGTAATGTACTTACTTTGGAAAGCCTCCACTGCTGGTTTATTGAGCTGTGTGGATTCAAGCCTTACTAGAGATGTTTGAATTGGGACCTACACAAAGAAAGCGACAGACAATTATCACCTGCTTTAGGAAAACGTTTGAAAATCAAGCGAGATTACTAACAAGTGATAAGGTACGTGTGGGAATCCTTGCTACATGTGGATAAGGGAGGGAAACCGCGTATGGGAAACTGCGTAACCACTAGTAAATGCGGATAGATAGTCGTGTATTCGGCACAGTTTGGTTTGAAATCTAAAAGCTTAATACTTACATGCAGTAACAGACGAACCACCACAACTAACAAATATAAGATGGGTACGAACTTACTCTGCTGTACTTGACAAGTTCAGCTAGACCGCTCCATGTCCACTCCGCTTTGTCTTTCTTATGACTTCCTGCTAGTGCAAACAAAGAAATGAGTTTTAAACAGCTCACAAGATAACAACAACTTCACACTGTCCGGGGAAATAACTCTGAGAATAAAATAAACCCCCGCTTTTCGGCAAAGAAACTGCTTGGTTAACATTCTGCGCCATATCCATTTCAGCTTTTTTGGTAACAAATTCGCAAGAGCCATATTTGTGATCATAGAATAATCAACATTCGAGTTTTTGCACCAAACTTACCACAAACAGCCGTTGCAACTAAAAGACTGCATTCTCGATCTTGTAACACTTAATATTCTCAGTAACTTAGCAGCACATTCAGTAAAACCAAATAATGCACCAACCTTTGGATGATCGTCCCAGAGTTCCTCGCACCTTAACTGTACCTCGGATAGTGCCATCCTCGGCCCGTACGAGAGCTTCTCTGTAAAAATACAAACAGAGTATCGCAAGGGTCATTTTTCTTCTTAAAAATTGGATTTTGAGCTCGAAATTTCTATCGAGAGCGAATAACTAATTGTTTTAGTATAAATCTACTATAGCATTTAATCAAAATCCTCTTCCACTGCAGACACTTTGAAAACGAAAAAAAACGGCTGCCACATTGCTAGCAACCGCAGACAGCTGAACCACTCACTATGTACGTCAGAATAGACAATGGGGAACGTAGCCAACAAGAGAACCATATTCGTGCCAGAACGCTAGAAGATTTATACTAATTAAAAATAGATAAAACAGCAGCACACAAACAAGCCCCATGGATGAGAACACCACGTGGCTTGTTTTCTGTTTCAATCATTTGCGACTTACCCTAAGACCTTTACCAATCCTTAAGTTATGGGTGGGTTTAAAATATTTACAACAAGAACACGCAAAATACGACTTCCTATTTTTCACCACCACCACAACTTACCTTCCATATCTGAAGTAATGCATGGCAAACTCCATCATGGAGTGTTTATCGGAGTTATATTGTGAATTATCAGACTTGGTGGACTTGACACTTCCGGTTCGGCCACGTGACTCACCAGACATCGCTCCGTCCGAGTCAAGACTGAGCAAACTCCCCACAGAAGCCGCTTTGACCAGATTACTAGGACGCACTGTGGGTACAGCTTGAGGATCCTGAAGGTCAAACCACAAATTCAGTCACTTCTGGTTTTTTAAGTTCACTGTTTTCAAATGAACTCAGCTCAACCATAGCGCGAGCTGGAAGGGAGGGTTTTTAAGAGCAAGCACGACAGCGAAGCTTAGGGAAACATTGGTGTTACCTTTGTGGTTTCTTAACTCCCGTTTTCCAGTTCAAAGTAAGAAGCTCCCAAAGGATGCATTTTTGGCCAAAAAAAAAACGAAATTAGGATACATTATGAAAGGAGAGACATTTACAGTGTGACTGCTTCAACCAAGTCCACCCGACAAATTTTCCACAAATATAATGACTAAAAATCGTACAAGTTAAAAATAGCATTCTAACAAATAGGCCATTTTACAGTTGTGTGCTTAGTTACCTGG
>OZ026605.1:27132497-27154997 GCA_964020085.1 Micromussa lordhowensis | reverse complement strand
TTTCACCGACAACCATAACAAGAACTAATCATTAACCGAGCTGCCGACTGTTTTAAAAGACTGATTAAGTTCATAGACGACTAGGAAACAGCACTGAAAGTGACATTGTCCGCTCACCTTAACAACAAAGAACCTACTGAAGTAGAGAGGAAGTTGTCTGGCCGCCTCGATAATAATGTCTTCAACAGGAACGCTTGAGTGGGGTCTCTCTGGTGTTATACCATACTTCTCTGCAAAAAAATAAAGTTCAGTGCATGGAATACCAACAAAACAATATCGTAGTACTTACAATTCTGTACTAAGCGAAATGGGAAGGAAAATGTGAATGAGTCAACTTTCATTTTACAGGAGGATCGTTTTCTTTTCCTATATTTGCCTCATTAGCATTAGCAATACAGGTTTGGAGCTGCAAAAACATTAGTTCTGAATATTGAAGGGCACAGCAAGACTAACTGTCCCAAGCAATTTGATTCAGATGTATTGAATACATTTTGTGCGACCCCGGTTTAAAAACTGAAAATTTTAAATTGAAAAGACTATATGAGCTCATTAGCGCTTTTGCCACCCGGAAACTTTGAAGTTATTGAAAGCCAATTTCACCTCAAGTATTACAGCCAAAGAGCCAAACACTTCACCAATTACTAAGTTTCACAAGCCCTTTAAATGCTTGTAGTCAATTCGTGTCTCGCATGACGCCTTCTCTGCGCAGAGTTATGCTAGCTGTCATTAGCTGGATAACTTACGTAGTAAAAGCTGCATTCTTTGACAATCCTCTCTGGACATTCGACAGCAGCAGTTGGAATAAGAATCACGAAGGATCTGAAAGATGTGAAACAAGTCAGCGAGTAGATGGAGACAGGCTTAAAATCAAGCAATCACAATTTCCACTGACTTACTTACAATGAACACCGGCTGCAAATAAACCTGGAAAAATGAAATAGAAATAGACCTGACCTGGAAAAATATCAACCGCTGCATCAAATTGTTGTTGACTTTCTCGTCTGCTGCGAAGAGCTACAACGAAGACAGAACATACAATCACGTTAGTGAGTTGTCGTCAAGCATATGGCAAGTTTGGTAAAGAAACGTCTAAGATGCTTCGACAAGCAAGCACGGCGTAAACAACACCATTTTCATGCGGGACATAGCGGGTAATCCCCAGCGGGCAAGATAGTCCCATCTTCCCTCCTCGGGTTGTTCACTACAGTGCAAAATTTTGGCTTATCTTCTTTCGCTCACGGAGGTAGCCATAAAATAAAAGTAATTTTAGAATTTGCCAAGCGTTAGTCTTTCCTTGTTCAAGGGGCCGACGCTCGAAAAATCGCTAACAGCTGTTATTTCGTAATAATTAACTTACTTCTTTACGAATGTTCAACTTCCATTTGACGTGACTGTACGATAAATACGGTCCAGTAGATCTGGGGTGTAACACAGTACTGTTCTGTTTGTCTGACAATACCACAAAGCCCATCATTGATGATGTACGCTTGTGAAGTTCTGGCCTCTCCTTTGCAGCACTCTCCTTTCTCACTGGAGAAGTGGCAGAAAAACTAAAACTTTCCTCGTGTTTGAGAGGTGATGCTGGCCCGGGGGAGCGAGTTTCTTCCGCTCCTGACTTGCCTTCCAAGGCAGCCACAAACAGTGCTACTTTGTCAGTGGTTCGCCTTGTGAGACCTGGTCTCTGAGGCGTGCTGATGTTCTCTTCAGTATTGCTGTCGTCGGAGATGGGAGGGGGAGGTGGTGGAAACGCATCCGCAATTGAAGAGGATTGTTCTTGAAGGGATATCGTGGGTGCTGGCGCTGGAGGTAGCGAAGTTGAACGAGGAGGGATGAGTACCAGAGGTGATGGAGGGGGAGGGATGGGTGACTGTGGTGGTGATGAATGTCTCATGTCCGAAAATTCAGACGGAGGTGAAAGAACCTCTAGTGTTGTCTCGCCGTTATGACTCTCAACATGGCCGTTGCTAGCAGTGCTTGTAGAGGACGATGATGAAGCTACTGTCGCCTGGGTATCCAACGACGAGGCCGCAGGCTGATTCGAAGCAAGCATCTGCTGCATCTGCTCTAACTGGGACTGCTGTTGTTGTGCCAGTATCAACAGTTGCTCCTGCTGCTTCTGAGATGCTACAGTCTGCTGCTGCTGAAGAAGAGCTTGCTGAGCTATCAGCCGCTCGATAAGAACCTGCTGCTGCGCTGCCAGCAGCGCTGTGTCCATAGTGGCTGGGTACAGGGGGCTACCCATTACGGGCCCATTACTTGCCTGAGGGAGTCCCACAAGAGGTCCATTTGTCTGTGGCATACCGTAGTACATGGGAGCACCAGGCACCATTCCTGGAAAACCTTGCATCATTCCAGGATACCCATTCCCTTGAGCTGGTACTGCGGCCGGGTGGACAGCATACCCATTGCCTTGGGCGTGAGCTTGTCCCGTTGGATGTCCATTCACAGCTGTGGATGCCGTTGCAGTAGGAGCATTAGCTGCTGTCGTGTTTGGCTGATTCACTCCACCACCTCCTTTTAAAGCTTTCTGTAGTGCTACCTCATCCGACAAATCTTCCACTCCTTGTGAAAGCACGGGATCAAAAAGACTGTCCACAAAATCCTTGACTTGTTTGGGCGATTCTAATTTGTCTGCGGTCTCTAATGACTGCAGTGAATCATTGTCTCCAGCCTCTCTGCTTGAAGTGGAGGAATTGTCTCTTGAAGGTCTTCTTTCACCTTCAGCTAAGAAAACACTGTCCTCGACAGACAGGTGTGTAGTTTTCTCGTTTTCAACAAATGCCCGACTGGCTCGTTGTGCCTTCCGTCGCATCTCTCTCATCAGCTCGCTATCTTCCTCCTGCCGAGGTGCCTGCTGGACCTCAACGCGCCTGCTCTTCAGCTGGACCACACGAGCTTGCATCGCGGATTCAAAAGGATCATCAGCAGTATCTTTAGTGCCTGACGTAGCACCGCTGCCAGTTGACAGAACACGTTCTCGTTGTTCGCGCATTTTCTTTGCCTTCGCGATCACCTCAGCCATGGAGAGCTCGGGTCCAGTACTGTCTCTTTTCTTTCTGTCCTTGTCCTTTTTGGTGGGTTTCCTTCTTAGAATCACATGCTCAGTTGGGGGTACCACTGGCGGTGGTGGGGGAGGTGGTGGAACAAACGCCGGTGGGGGTGGAGGGGGTGGAGGGACGAACACTTGTGGAAACGGGAAAGGGGGTGAGGCTAGTTGCACATGAGCAGAGCCGCTACCCAATTGCGATCTCTGAACAAGGTTGTCCACTACTGGGCCTTGAGAGCTGATACTTGCCAGTCTTGCTGATGTAGCTGCACTTAAAGCATCTTCTCGCTGTGTGTGTGACGGAGATGATGGTGCTTGGTGATCAACAAAAGAAAACTTGTGCGCAATTTCTGCTACGCTTTTCCCACGAGCTTGTGGCATGTGAAGACTGTGAAAAATAAAGATACAATTCGCATAGGTTAGAATTAACGATAAATCGGCCTGCTCTCAGCCAGTTACAATGAAGAACCTTTTCAGTGATATAAGAAGAATTACATTATATGTGAATGATATTTGAAAATTCTCTCACAATTGAACGCAACCTTTACCGAGGACTATTTGAAGTAATATATCAAACACGAGCGACAGTGTTTCATCGGGATATCCAAACACCAAGAAGAGAGTTGAAAATACGACGCGCAGCGGAGTATTTTTGACGAAATTCGAGGTGTTTGGATAGCCGATGAAACACTGTCTCGAGCGTTTGATATATCTTCTCAATCGAAGCAAAAACTAAGGAGAAAATCGAGAGGTAAAATCGTCAAAATCTATGCTAATTAAGACAGGGTATCCAAACCTCCTTCACGGTTGTGATTTTCTTTGTTTTAGCTTGATGAATTATTAATGAGTTTGAGAAAGAATTTTCAAATATTGCGAGAAGTTAAAATCCGAGTAAGCGCGCGAGCCGACGAACGAATGAACGACCGATCAGACCAAAGAGATTTTCCTTTCACGCTTACTTGGAAAGTGTCTTCAGCTGATTTTCGGCAACAGTGTGGCCTGGTTTAACTGTCAACAGTGATGAGGACCGAGACAGAGGGAAGGCCGGCGGGTATTCCAGCTCAGAAATAAGATCAAGGACATAATCCTTGCCGGAAAGAGAGCAATGCCAGTCACTGCTCTCAAGATCAACGCTCCAGCCTTTTGGATCTTCAATGCCCCTAAAAATACCAGGAAAAGTAAGGATTACGTTTTTTCAGGTGGATTATACTTTAGACACCTGTAATCAGAATTTCCTCGTACATTGTCAGTGTAGTTTTCAATAGCTGCTATTACAGTCGAGTCTGCGATCACATAGTTTAAAAAGGCGTGCAAACGAGGCGAAAGGGTTAATTGACCTTTTCGCCTCGTTTGTATGTCAAGCCGTTGATAACTTTGACAACAGCCATTCCTAAGTGATGAATTGTAGTTACACTGTCAGTCAGACAAATAAGGACATTTAAGAACCAGATCATCTCATCCTTTAGTGTATACTGTTTATAGCAATGCACCACAAAATTGTCCCAACTGGTAGAACAAGATATCTTCCAGAAGAAGCAAGGGGAATACATATTTTGATTTCGGAACTTAAAAGGTTAAAGGATTTTCACTGTTTCCTCTCCTTCTCTTAATTATGACACGTAAAAAGAGATCAAAACAGGAAAACCCCTCCTTAACGGGAGAATTACACAAAATGGACGTTTGAAGCTGAATTGAAGTTATTTTCACCTGTCTTTTATTATTAGCGCAGCAAGTTCGCCTCCTGTGGTACAAGATTCAACCTCTGCTGTCCTTCGTTCTCCTGAACAAGAGACACAAAAGGATATTACGAGACAGTAGCACATCTCTTAGCCAACGAAACGTTTGACAAGCGAAGCTCATTACTTATCGGAGGTAACAGCTGGGAGGTAGCGGCCCTTCATAGAGGTCCGACTGTTCAAAGCTGGACGACATTAAGCATTAACTTCGCTTGGTTAATAAACATGACGATTTTGAACCCTGTGGTCATTTGCCATTACACGAAACTAGCAAACATTACAGAAACAGGTTTCAGTCAAGAACAATGCGCTCATACCATCAGGAAAATGGCATTCGACAGCCATGTTGGTCCTCATCTTTGCTGCTTGCCATTCTAACAGAGTGGGAGGGTGTGATCGTGCCACAGAAGACCCATTCACGTCCCAGCACAGCATCTTATGTTGGCAATAGCTTTTATAGCCGTTGAATGCTTGGTCAGAAGCGTACCTGAGATGAACGAAAATAAAGCATTTTAAGCTTCATAAGCTATGCTTAAACTCTCTTCTGAACATCGAGCCTGATCCACGAACCATCTGGCCACGCCCCTGCCGTGAGCGCTAGCAGCACAATATATTAAAATGCTAGCTTACTTGAGTAAATGCTTGTAGAGTCTTGTTGATGGGGCGAAACAGCACAAAAACAGCGCCAAAAGAAGCCACCCTCGTTCATTGCTTGCATCGGAATTGTTTCCCCAAGTTTGGTTGCAAAGATGGCAGTACATCTCCTCGCGTAATTCAGGCTTGAAAATGCCCTAAGGAGGCACCAACAAATTGCACACGTTTTATGAAAATGCAAACACATACAGCCCACTTCAAATTCACAAACTATTAGTTTAGTATAACTCGTGAAAGGAGTCCAGGCATAAATTCCCCTTTGTTTGAAGGACTGATTAAGTTTTTCTTAAAGGGGCTACGTCACGGTATTTTGAGTTATTTCTTCCATCGACAAAATTACCTCTAAATTGAAGGAAACCCGAAAATAATACTTTATGAAGATAGAAAAACACTAAAGAGATAATAATAAACCATAAAGGAACAAGGATGGTTAAGGATAGAGAAGATTGAAACGGATTGCAAACAACAATATTGAAAAATTTAGGCTAAATTTTTCAAACCGCTTAACCGTGACACAGCTCCTTTAATATTACTAAGATCACAAAATGCGTTCTGGCAGTGTTTTCTTGATCCAAACACAAGACCAGCTGCTATGCCGATTCAGCCTACGTGCTGTTGTTATTTCACTCACCATCTGAACTAGATAGTTTCCAACAGCAAACTCTTTAACTCCAGTAATGGACTCATCATCCATGAATCGCATAACCTGTAATGACAGAGAAAAGCCATGTTAATCTACATTTCTAGTGTCTTGGCAAATGAATGAGAAAGAGGAAGAACAGTCATTGCTCGATTGAATTCTGATTCGACTAAACTCTTTGATACAAAGACCACATTTCTGTATAAACAACTGATTGGTAGCTTTACTCTTGGAATACAACCATACTTGAAAAACACATCAGGTATCATTATTTAAACGCATTTATAACATAGATAGGACCCTGTGCGCGCTCTGATTGGTCAAAAACCCATGTTTTATCAGAGTATAAAACATAGAAAAAGCGCGTTTTAATCTATATCATAAAGCAAATGAAGAAGCCTAACCCGTGTATTACACTGTGATAAAACACGACGGGCATTTGAGCACTCGAGGGAAATGTAGAAAACACGAGCCGCGGGCGAGTGTTTTCTACATTTCTCGAGTGTTCTCAAATGTCCTTAGGCTTCTTTATTTGTTAAAGACATCAGTACACTACATAATTAAAGGATCCGTAAGGTTTAATGTACTGACTTGATTTTTCAGGCAATAAAGCATTAAAAGTCACTGCTTACCAGCTGGAAGAGACCGACAGCCATGACGCTGTCGGAATACTTGATATGTAACAAGCTGTTTCTTAACGGCGCTCGTAGCATTCGCCATTGATGTTCACTCTAACAAGACAAAAATTCACACAAATATTCATGAGCTAAAGGAGCTTAGACACGGTATTTTAAGTTATTTTGGCCAGGTACAAAATTACATTTAAATTGAAGGAAACCTAAAAATACTAGTTTACAGAGATAGAAAAACACCAAAGAGATAATAATAAACCATAAAGGAACAAGGATGGTTAACCATGGAGAGGATTGACAAGGATTATAAACGACGAACTTGAAACATTGAGGCTAAAGTTTTCGAGATACCCAAATCGTGACTGGCTTAAGCTTGATGTTGTTTGTGCTAAATGTTTTTGGTAACAGGAGGAACACTGTAGACACAGTTTAGATATATTGTTTGCCTGCCTCAACAGACTATGGTTCAAAGTTATACTTCACCTGCGTAGATAACGGGATCTTTCCATTCAACAAAATAATCACCGGTAAAGGTAAAGTCTGCATGCGACCCATACGACATTTATCTCCGGTTTCTGTAGCATTAAGCAACAAGGAGTATTTTGACTCCCCCTGGATGAGATGCTAGTCCATCGCAGAAAAATTCATAGTCAAGTTTACTTTCCAGGAGCAAATAGAACAGCCTTCTCTGGAATTTTCGGCAAAGGGGACAACTTCACGATTGGCGCTTTCCATTCAACCAAAAATACCGAAAATTTCGAAACGGGACAAATGGTAACGAAAATTTCCAGAAAATCCGGCAATTGTTGAATTTCCGAAAATCGAACATATTCGACCGAAAATTGCGGGAGGAAAAACAAATCGGAACGAAAATTCCCAGTAAAAATTTCCAAAAATTTCGGTTTACCTCACAAAGTTGGCCTCTTTGGCGGAATTCCAATATGCTGTAAACAGGAATTTTTGGTCCGATGGAAAGCTCCCTCAAATTCTCGGAAATTTCTAATCAGAAACTTCTGTTTCGTTTGATCCACCACTCGCAATTTCCGAAATTTTTGGTCGATGCATGGTTCACATTTTGGAAATTCAACAATGTTAGGATTTTTCGGAATTTTTCCTGGAAATTCTGTACCATTTGCCTCCCTTTGGAACGTCCCAGTATCAGTTTTCGTTGAACATAAAGCACTCTACGTTTGTTGGGTATTCGTTAATGCTCGGATGGACTTTCTCCGCGAAGAATCCAGTTTTTCTCGCTCAAATACCAAAACAAGTTTACAATTCAAATACGTTAATTGAGATCTATGGCTAAGGCCACAAAGTTGACAGAACTTGCAAGACGCAGCCACACAGATGGTGGTGTCGTCAGCATACATATGAATTTCACCCTCCCCACCGTTAGCAATATCAGGAAGGTCGTTACAACATAAAGACAACAGGGTAGGACCTAACACAGAACCTTGTGGCACACCGAACCTGACAGGCATCACTTCCGACTTAAGTCTATTCACGTTTGTAACTTGGGTGCGGTCAGTCAAATAAGCTCTTACCCAACTCCACAAATGACCTCCAATAACAATCCCCTGTAACTTTCGCAGAAGGGATTGGTGACAGATGGAGTCGAAAACCTTACGGAAGTCGACTGAAAACAACGCCAACCGCCAAGTTTTTTTCAAGCGCTTGTCTCCAGTCTATTGTTAATATTACCACTGTTAAGTGGCACCTTAGTCAAACAAAATTGATTTGTCGATTTTATGGCTGCATAACTGCTCTTCCATCGCATTCACATCAGTAACATAGGCAAACCATGTAATACCAACAAGGTCAGTCTTGCTTTTCCGGTACGATTACACTGATCAAGAATCAGAGCTGACTCAAATACCGTTTCCCAACATCTCCGGATGTTACGACTGATAAAAGTGATATCTAATACAGCTATCGACCACCGACATCCGCGTCATTCTGTTTACAGCATTTTACAGCTGTGCTGGAAATTCCACTGGAGATAACGTCAAGGGCCAACATCCGTGTGAATATAAATAACACTAGTGTACTTGCTACAAGTATTTGCTTGACACTCACAACAATATCTGTTCAATTTAACAACCAGCAAATATCACACAATGTATTAAAACAAGACATTTTAACAAAGAAGAAAACACTTCAGGAGATCGATTTAATCTGTAGTATGACAGCGAACTGGAGAAGACCAGGCGGAACCACTGAAGATCGGCGTGATGTACGGAACTGATATACATCTATGAATAAGGCATGCATTGAACAAGATGGTCTTGCAAGTACCAGCAAAATAAAAATATCATGTTATTGTTAACAATAAGTCGAATCTCTCCTTAGGGGCACCACCATACCTCAGATTCCTCTACATTAAGTTCAGTTTACTTATCGCAAGAGAAACAAGAATTCATGCTAATTTTTTCCACATAGCCTAGTCCACACTAGCGACATAACGACACAAAAATAAGGACATAAGAAGGATGTTATGTCGTTATGTTTGCAGTGTGAACATCCTGACCTAATAGCATAATAGCAACATAACAGCATGAACATAACGACATAAGGAAAGAAAGTATGTAGCTGGTGTGAAGTAGGCCTAAAACAGACACCGCCCTAACACGTATACTTAGCACTGACCCACTCTCCGTATTAAGAAGTGGCTCGACTGCTTTTCAACTCGATACTAGATTTAGTACACAGGCGGCATACATGTACCTGAAAATGCTCCTCAACAAACTTGGAGAAAGGAAAGTCATTGATGTCATCTGGTAGCTTTGATGTTGCATAATCATGCTTTATGACATCTCCTCTGTTTTCCTGAACTGATGATCCGTGGGCCAAGGACCAGCCTGATGGAAGAAAGAAGTCGGTTTTAAACTTGTAATCATATTCATTTTATTAGCCGTATGTAATAATCAAATGCAGGAGACCGTGTTCTACCACATTTCCCACAAGTGACCTGAAAATTTGATGCAAAACACTTTGATGTGCTCTTACCTTGGATGTTGGCAAACACCAGTGCCAAATCGGCAGGAATCTCAAGATGAGTGACATCTGTCACAAGTTGCTTTTCAATTTCCTACGATGAAAACGAAACAAAAGTTGATATGTAACGATCATTAAATGAAGAGTGATTGCACTTCGGCCATTTTGCTATTCAATAACTTGTCTGCTCTGAATTTGGTGAAAAGTAGTGGTTAAACATACATGGTTAACTTGCTGCTTATTAGGCATCAGTTTCATGTGTGTTTCGTTTGTCCATCTATTTGCTGGTATGTCAGTACATGAATGTCTGTCTGCCTATAATTCAGTCAGCAGACAGTCAAATAGTCAGTTGTTCAGACCAGCAGTCTACGAGTTAGTCAGTCTCTCAATCCCTCAGAC
This sequence comes from Micromussa lordhowensis, assembly GCA_964020085.1. NCBI lineage: Eukaryota > Metazoa > Cnidaria > Anthozoa > Scleractinia > Lobophylliidae > Micromussa > Micromussa lordhowensis. Next base: position 27,144,896 of record OZ026605.1, on the reverse strand, counting down.
AGTCAGTCAGTCAGTCCCTCAGTCCGTCAGTCAGTCAGTCCGTCAGTCCGTCAGTCAGTCAATCCCTCAGTCAGTCAGTCCCTCAGTCCGTCAGTCAGTCAGTCAGTCAGTCCGTCAGCTAGTCCATCAGCCAGACAGTCAGCCAGCCACTTCGATAGTCAGTCAGTCGGTCATGATCAGTCTGTCAGTCAGTCCGTCAGTCAGTCCCTCGGTTCCTCAGTCAGTCAGACAGTCAGACAGTCAACAGTCAGTCAGACGGTCACCCAGCCTAGGAATTAGCTCTACAGGAAATTATTGTCGGCAACAGTTTAAAACCTAATTTTTTACTGAGGTAGAAAACTATGTACTCACTGCTACTTCAGGAGCATTTTTAATTTCCACCGGTTCCTCAGCTGGAGGAGGGGAAGGAGCAGCCAGTGCCTGTGTCTCATTGGCATTCTTGTGGCTCTCATTCTGCAGCTTAACAAAAAAACAGAAACAAAAGGAGAATCACTGAAAGCACAAACAACCTTGAAATAAAACAGTTCAAAACTTCTCCAGTCACAATTACGGTGAGGTCTAACACCCAATGGTGCTTTACTCTTGTTTTGTTCGGTTGGCCTATAATACATTTTACTCCACAGTAAAGCGAGGGTTCAAGTTACTCTTGAACAAGTTCGTCGAATTAGTCTTCAAGCCTATATACTTTAATAGCAAGGTTCTTAACTCTAGTTTCTAGGCATCTGGGGACTAAAGGTATCTCTGCTCCTCCTTAATAGGGTGCTAGTCCTTCGGCAGTGACCCACAGCATCCATCTTTCAGATTTCCCCCTGCTAACAGTATCGTGCTACCCACCTATACACCTGGGTACCAAATTCACTAAAAGAGTGTCCTGCTTAAGGACATAACCAACAAAATTACCCTGGTCATAGCTTAAACTTAGACTTGTGCCTGTAGTTCAATCCATTCACCCGTGACACTATCGACCCATTAATTTCACTGAGTTCTATGCAATAACTTTTAGGTTACCTGGTGTATCACCTACAGTGAAATAAGTTAAAATCTACTCTAAAATCAATCAGTATCAGCTACGAGTGAAAACGTTAACAGTTCAAACTTTATGAAGTCAACAAATTCAGAATGGTGGATTATTATCTCTTGAAACAGAGGTTAATAATCATTAATTAACAAACATGGACAACGATAACTTGAAAATTCTAATGTGGATAAATAAAATTACCGGACAGTACACAAGAAAAAACAAAACAAGATAGAGCAATTTGTTTTCACTCACACATTAATGCACCATCAAGATCAGTGAATGAGCGTAAGTTCACATAATGTAAAACTGAACTCAACTCACATGAACTTTGGATTTGAATTGTTAGAACATATCAACAGAATCAAGTGATGTGTGATATTATTTTGACATGATAAAACCACAGTAATTATATATTACATTTGTATTACCAAGCACAGCCAACAAGCAAACTTTGAGTCTGATCGGTGCAATACGAATAATCATAATCTCGTTGATTCAGACACTAAGATATATTAACAGAAAATAAAAACAAAAAGGAGTGATTTGGTGGTCTTTCATATCACAGCTGCTAATCACAACTTGACTTCCAAGGCTTAATTAAAAGTTAACACCGTATCCATACAAAAAACTCAAGATGCATTGAATAATTGTATTGAGTGGAACAAATGAACCCAACTTGAAAAGGCAAAGATGATAATATATTAACAATGCTAGCACTTCACATCCCAAAAAGACAATTCAAATGGCACCATACACACAAAACCATTCTCTGACATTATTTAGCATGAAAGGATAATTTCAGTCACACAAAACCATGTATGAAAATAGGACCACAAAACTCAATAGTATACGAATGTAGAATGCTTAATTACTATGTACAGGTTTTAAGATATGCTTCACTGAAGCTTAGTTTAGTAGCACACAAAGCTTGTCATGCAAGCCTTGACTTTCATATTAAGCAATAACTGGTATAAACATTGTGCACTTAATCATCACAAATTTTATCTAGTAACTGTGGTAAATACCTGTAACTCAGAGCCATCAGAAACCTTCCTTATCACCATATAGACGTTTTGTTTATATTATCTACCACACATTGCCAAAATACCTCAAAATTATATGTAAGCGTTTAAATTTTGTGAAATGGCATTTGCTCATGAACAGTGACACTATCACTTCAGTCCTAAGAAACAAAACGCTTCTGAACAGTCCTAATCTTAGTAAAATGAAGCAAAAAATTTGGATTTCACTGCAAATTAAGCCAAACAATATGTGAGCTAATATATCTTAGGATGCTTCACACAATTGTGAGGTTTACTTACTTCCAAATTCATAAATGATTCCAGCTATTGTTTAACCTCAACAAAGTCAGTTTGTTTTCATGTGTTCCCCATTGAAATTGGTCCCTATAGAATTGGCTTCATTGATTTAAAAATCAGCTTGACTCGAGTAGCATACTGGCTTTTAAATATTTTGAGTTGTTTCAGACAAATAAGAGCCAATATTACTGGCTATGTTCAATAATGACAGTAATTTAAGGAGATGAAGTCATCCATAACAGTGGAATTTGACACTGTTATGCTTATGCTAATGAGGACGCCAATAACCAGCAGCATAAAATTTATTCAAAATACACATTAGCTTAGGATATTTCTGTTAACAACTTGTGCTTGTAGTAATATCAATCATGCAAACATTTGAGACTCCATGCCATGTTCCACATCATGTTAAGTATACTGGAAAACCAAAGCATCTATCAAGATTAACACAATGCAGAACACCAGTGCAAATGACAAGAGTTGACAAATACTCAGCAAACAAGCTAAAGTTCTATGTAAATTTTCTGCTAATATTCTTGTCTTTAACTTTTTAACCAAAATAATGAGTTCATAAGAAAGCGTTAACAAGATTAAATGTTTAAGCCCAGAATTAGTTTGTGTTTCCCATTTGGCATGGCACAACAGGACAGATATGAATGTAAAATAGTCCTTTACAGTGCAGACTAAACTTGCTTTTTATTGTGTTGTGGAGAGTGAGTGATATCTGAATACATGTTTTCTGGCATTGCAGTCTGAATATCCAATGCTATTAAGATAACCTGCTAGAGACAGGCCAATACAAACATTCTTGAAATGTTTGGAAATATTTTATTCCACAACAAGTTCCAATTTCTTTTCTTTTTTTAAAAAAAAAAGACTATAATTATTGAAAATGGAGCATAAAGGATTAATCTGTATGAAACAAATAGTATATAGAGCTGTTATGCTAAGCTACTAAATACACAGCCATGCCCAATAATAAGAGCATTCACATAAAATTAATAAAAATGCATTCAAAACAAGCATTAACAAATTATATGAACAACAAAAGCTGGTGAGCAAAAACTGACAAATTTTTAAAGATCACCATTATTCAATATCTACCTGATCATGAGTTACAGTACAGTCCATGTATGGGTCACAAGCACTCAAATGAATTTAAAACATGATGAATTCTCAAGCTTCTTATCACTGCACAGTGCTCTGTGAGTTCCCTTTGTAAAAACTTTGATATCCCTTCAGCAAAAGCATTCAAAAGAAAGTTTTGTTGTTTGAAAACAAATTCTGTGGATTGGCAGTGTCGTGAAAACTGCTTTCCTATTTCACAGAAACACGATTATAGACAATAACCCTGTACGAGCTGATCATGTATGAATCAACCAAAAACATTGCCTCAACACCTCCACATTAATTTGCACTAAATTTTCTTCTCTATTTTTTTCTAGCTTCATGAGACATAAGAATGTGTATATATATAAACTTGATTATGGAAACTCAAAAGCATCCATAGCTTCTGTGCTTAAAACACGGTAAAAACAAGAAATAAGCTCCGTAAATAAAACAAAAAGTACATGTATGTCAACTAAACACAATTATAATTACCATAAATGCCAATTTCATTGTCATAACTTGCCATTCTTCTCAAGGAAATATATCATAAGAAATCACTTTAACCATTATTATAAAACATCAGGCACAACAGCACTATTAAAAATGCAAAAAGACAGTGTTGTAACCAAGTCAATCTCAAATACTGTCTTATATAAAAGAGGTTCCTAATTTTTAGTTTTCATATTATTACAAAGAATGACGGGTGTCAATCTGTTTGGATTACAGACCAAAAATGACCACCTACCTTGTTTAAATAAAATTGGAACTTTATCAAATACATGATCTAATTTATATTCAATTTCGGTCTTGTTTTAAGGTAAAATAATAAATAATTCATATAATCTGTCTGACCACATATTTAAGAACCTGATAAAAGTAAAACCTGCTTGCTATACAGCCGCAGATGCTGTTCATATATGATAACACAAGACACAGAGAGAGACTAATCATGAACTGAAGTGTGCACCGTCACATGTATTTCTCCAGATGATATAATTTAATAAGTATATTATATAGAACTTTTAGCAAAACTAAACAGAGAAAAAAGATCTAGAAACAGAAAAATGGCTTTGCTTGCACTTAAGAAGAAAATGGGAGAAAACCTCTTTCAACTGGACTTACTTGAAAGTAAATTTATAGGAGAAATAAATAGTAAAAAATTGCAATCAAAGTTAAGCAGGTCGTTCTGAACAAAATTTGTTGTTGTTGCTCCTTGCTGCATGTAATTAAGAGAGAAATTGAAGGTAAGACTTGATAATCAACAATTCACTATTTCATTCTACATCTAAATTTCACACTTAACATATTCTTACATAGTCCACTTGCCAACTTACACTTACACACTTCTCCAATTTCACACTCCATAATTCACACTTCATATCCGACTCTTGACAATCCACATTTTAGGTTCCCCATTTCATTCTAATTATACATATACATGTACATTGCATGATTTTTCCATTTTACATAGTACACCCCCTAATATGGGCTATCCCCAAAGTGTATGGTTCTTCAGATGTTTTCGTCATTAATAGTGTATCGATTTTGGCCATTTTAGTCACAAATAGGGTATGGTTTTTGCACTCTAGTCTTCAATTAGGTATGTTTTTTAGAAGAAGCTACTTTTTCACCATTATCGATAAAACAATCAACAAAAGCTAGCTTCATAAAATTATATTTAGGGCAACTTGTGCCAGCTGCAATGGTCAATGGATATCGAATATTCAGTCAGGTCATAAACAGGGTAGAAAAAATCACAGATAGGGTAAGGGTTTTGGGAAGTGGGCCGGACACCCCACCCAATTTTTCTGGGAGTACTTCCCCTCCTAGGGAGTACACCCTACAGCTTACACTTTAAATTTCATACTTCACCCAAATATTAATTTGCATGCAGTCTGAAGATCAATCAAACACTACTGTTTACTATGAAGACATGATTGATCATCGTAGTTATACACACAACTTAAGCAGTTGTGAAATTAAAGCCTATTACAAACTCACAATGTGACTGGCTCCCAAAGGCTTGATAGCTCAGTTGGTAGAGCACTGCACCAGTATCCCAGAGGTCATCGGGTTCGAATCCCATTCAGGCCTGAATTTTTAAAAGGCTTTAAATTCAAAACTGCTTTAAGGTGGCTCAAAACAGTAATATTTCCGTAGGAAGCCTGGGCTCTAACGCGCACTTCAGCGCAAGGAATGACGCAATCACCCGAGCTTACTTCGATTCGTAAAACTTTGCTTTGCCAAATTTAGTGAGCTGTTTACAATATCGCTTGTTTTTACCTTCGAAAACATCCATTCTTCAGGTAATTTCAAATGAGAAAAAATATTCTTTTAAACTGCTGTGCTGGAACGTGAATGAAAAGTTCACGATCGATCGTGCCGGCTATCAATCTAAACAACAGCAGGAAAAAAATACTCTTCAATTATTCTTCGTTCTTTTTACTAGGCCACCTTCACCTTCGGGTATTTGTGGTACTCTTCCTCTACTGCTTGTGCTGCTACATTGAGCAGCGGACTGCCTTCACACGTGCGCAAAGTGCGATCTTGCAAGGTCAAGATTTTAATTCGCGCGTAGAACGCACACGAAAAATTCCTTATTCACAAAGCTAATATCTCAAAAACGGATCCGATGACCCTACTTTTTTAATGCAAAAACTTATTCAACAGCAAGAGTAGAATGCATGCGCGAAATTAAAAAAAAAACTGCGGAGTGGAAATTTTTAAACTTGGAAATTTCCATTTTTTTCAAATTTAAGCAAAATCTACTCCGCAGAATTTTTTCTAATTTCCCGTTTTCTTCTTCTGTGTGTAATAAAAAGACTTTTATCAAAAAAAGGGGTCACTGGCTTAGTTTTTAAGACAGATGCAATTAATGGTAAAAAGTGCGTCAAGTTTGTTGCTATGCAACAGGACAGTGCTACCTTAATTTATGACTTAAATGCCATGAAAGGAACAGTGGAGAGTTATCTTAAAAAATAGAACAGCCATTCAAAACAGAACACTTCCAAGCCTGAAAAATCGCACCTAGCTCTGTAAGTCTCAAAAAAAAAAACAGAAAACTGTTTTGAGCCACCTTAAGTTGTGTGCATAACTGCGATGATCAATCATGTCTTCATATCTTTCTCCACAGTTCAAATATATGATCTTTCATACAGTATTGTGCAAAAGTAATAAAAGCGAAATGCATGAATTTCGTTCTTTGTTCCCGTGATTTTTCGACGAAAGTTCGCTCGAAAGTTCGCATGAATTTTCATGGCATATGGAGCGATAATTCGCTTGAACAAAGGGTGATTTTTCTTCGAACTTTCGTTCAGCTAAAGAAAATTCGTGAGCACAAACGATAAATCACCAGGTAGCACACGAAATTTCGCAATGTATTGAACGGCAGTTCGGCAGCGTTCACACAATTTTCTTTTAGGGACTGATACAAACAACCTGTCGCGTAGTCTAACTTACGAGCGATAAATTTGAAAACACGTGCTGATAAGCTGTTTGCAAAAAGTGTGCGGGTTTGCAGTCATCAACCGCAGATTGAGGGGATAACATTTTATCTATGACAGTCACTTAAATCTTACTTACCTACAGTAAATTCAACATTTTCAAGCAGCTTCACCTTCTCGAGTTAAGTTCAAGCTCAGTTTCATATGCAGAGAAGTTGAATACTCTTAAGTGCATTATGAAGACAGTGAACTTTTTCCACAAACAAAACAAAAACATCTCCAGTTCTCTGCTCTTGTGCTGCTTCAAAACACACGCAACCAAATTCATGAGGGCATTTCAATCTGAACACACATGCATGTTTGTGAATCCTTTCAGCTGTTGTTTATTACCATCACAGTCCCCTCACGGCTGCAAACAATTCAAGCCAGCGCGGAGACTGGGGTCTGTCACGAGAATCATCATGTGGTTCTACATGCAGTGAAAAACGTAGTGATTAACCCCGTGTGTTTAGTGCAAGTACAGTGCATCTATTTATTCAAACTGTGGTGTTTTGGGGTTTGGATCAAGTCAACAACTAAGTGTTCCTTGTGAAATAACCAGGTGGGTTTCATAACTAACATTTCCTTGGGCTTTGATGCTATTTCGGCAGATTAATAGCTTTTTTGTGCCCCATATGATTGGAAAGGTCATTTATATGTTTCTCTCAGCGAAGTGTGTTTTGAAAACGCTCATGGTTATTGATAAACAATACATCGAATTTTCGGGACGAGCGAATTATCGTTCGAAAAATCAAAACGCTTTTCGGAAGGAGCGAATTATCGTTCGAAAATTCACAGTGAATTATCGCGCGATGCGAATTATTGTTTGAAAAATCGCGCGAATCAAAACAATAGGTGTCACGAAAATGCAGGGAAATTTCGCCAAAAAATCGTTTCAGGCGAAATTTCTTCGAAAAGCCACGAAAAGCCAGGAATTTCGTCGAAATTTGTTTCCATTACTTTTGCACAATACTGTATATTCATTTGCAGAACTGTTTACTGTTGCGATCAAGACCTTACATTTTATTATTTTTAGGAAACCTTAATTTCAAGAGACAACATCTTTCTCATGACAAAACAGGTTCTTGTTCATCATCAAATGTTCATGATTTTCAGATGCACTAGCAAAAAAATCCCATCCAAAGAGGCAAGAGAAGACATGCATATACTCCTAAAAGAAGGTAACCAAGCTCCAAAAGGCTTATGTTTGTGAGCTAGTAGCTACTGGAACGATTAAACTAGTAGTCTGATCTCACAAGCCTATAAAAAATATTTTCTTGAGCCCTACTATGAAAATAATATCACCAAAGTACATTTTTGATTTCTAATGTGCTACAAAGTTTAATAGGCAGAGCTGTTGAAGTGAAGGCAAGCACTAAGTGGCTGGCTGTTGACCAAAGACAAAAATCAGTAAAATGCAAAAATTACACGTCGTTATTAAGCATCTCTAGCTAACCTTCAGAAAAGTTTTCCTCTGTTGCTTCATCCTGTAAACTGCCTGGAGAAAGATAAATCCCTTTCTAGCCTTGAGATATTTCTTCCTGTGTAAATGAGTGAGAACTTGAAATCAAACACACTTCTTCAGACAGTGACGTAACAGCTGTCCCCACCTGCTTCCACATTAGCAGCATATATACTAGTACATGTCTACCTGTCTTTCCAAAAAAACCTTGTTTTGGTACAAACTTGACAACTTTTTGACAGCTTTCTGATGGCTTTCCTTTCCAATTGTTTTATCATAACGCTTGAGCTAAGTATAAGTGTTGAGATGTCAAGCACAGTCACTTTACTGCAACATGTACATGTACATGTAGGTAACCAGTTAATGCATACATGAATTCTCCCAACTAATAAATGAGATATGTATGAACACAACAAAGGAGAATTTTATCTTGTCTTGTCATTCCCATCAGGGTTTAGAGATATTAAAGAGGAAATGCATATTTTAAAATGCCAGGTTGTATCTAATGTCACTGGTAGCAAATTAAGATACTGTGTACCTTTCAAGAAGACGTCGTGTGTTACTTTGAATCACAATAGCGGCCTTTTTCATCTTAAGGTATTTGCTATTCAGGTAGTAACCACGCATCTATATAAAAAAACACAGCAATAGGTCAGTTTAATGTTTGGTTTTATCAACTGGATTGATAATGTGAATTGTCCACCGTAAAGAGATTCGGAAGCTGACGTTTCGAGCGTTAGCCCTTCGTCGGAGCTGTACAATAACAATTTCAATGTATTACAATCTGAATTTTAACAAATTATTAACCAAGTGTGAGGTCTTTACAGGAAAATCTCAGCAAGACCTTGCCATATTGACCAAGCAAAAGCAAGGTCAGCACCTAATAGGTATGTGTTCTAAGTACAGGCTTTCTTAAGTGTTGTGCTGTAACAGTGTTCCACTCTCCAAAAACATGTGCAGTCTTGAAAAAAAAAAATTAAAAAATTGCAATATTTAGAGAGGAAGCGACATTGACCTTGGCTGGTTTTCATGCAGGTCCTCTACATGTACCCTGGTTGAATTGGAATTTGGAGTGATGGCCACACTAACTAATGAGTGCAACACAAATTCATTATTTATTTTTGCATTTAATTTTTGAGTATGACCTACATGTACATGTAGAAAACTCACCCTCGCTTGAATGACAACTGCCATGCGATTAAGCTTGGACATTCTTGCATCTTCCAAGGCACCATGAAGATCGTCATTTAAAAAAACCTGAAAAATGAAATATTATTAATTACATTCCATTATTTAAAATTAATAAATGAAAATTAAATCATGTTAGCAACAACAAGCTTAAAGCAATCTGTTTCCAGTCAGCAGTCCACCACCCAAGTGGTCTGCGGTCTGATTCTCCAGTTCAGATTTGAATAGCATGCCACTGATATGCCATGGTGTGGTGCCATAAACTTTCTTTGAGTGTGTAGCAGTTTACTCAATGAGGTTATTTATCCATATTTAGGACACTTTTTTGCAGGTTTTTTTACTACTCATATTTCAAAAAAAACTCAAAACTGTTTCCGATAGAAGAATTCAAATCTCAAAGGTATAATTTAACCAATTCAGTTATTATAAAGATCAACTAACCTTCGTTTTGCCAAACTGGTAACTTGCAGGCTCAACTCTTTCAATAAGATGAAGAATTCTTGATACATTCTCTCTTGGATTTGGACTGCTCAGGTCAAGATGTGATGACACACAAGAATACCTAAAAAGTATTAGACAAAAAGATTAATGACAGTTTTTTCTAAGTGAAAAAAAAAAACAATGAAACAGTCAGAATCTTGCTCATGAATATATTAATAGATCATTAAAAACTGGATCGGGCACACACCCGCAGTCACACATATAATTAAAAGTCATTCTCACCAGACACAGTCTAACTTATAACCACTCTAGATCTTTAGGAATGGAGGAGACGTGGTTGTAGTTAATTATGTAATGCTTTTAGTGTCATTCACAGCCATCAGATGGGTTAATTTCATTTATTGAATTCTCTCGGATAATGCAATTCTAGCTTTCTGATTCGTTCACTAGATCCTGGTTACCAGCCATTATACCTGGGTTTGACCTTATATGGAAATGAATGTGGCAAATGTTGCTCAGCATAAAATTTTCAGCATTTCGTTTTGGTGCCTGGAAGTCACATCACTTTCCGGTCGTTTCTTAGACTTTAATAAAATTTAGCAAAACCGAACGTTGAGAATTTAATAAAACAATTATTCCATTCACGCTTGTTCAATATGAGATTGGCTATAGCCAACTCGGCCCTACGGGCCTTGTTGGCTATTTACATGTACCATCTCATATCCAACACGCGCTCATGGAATAATTGTTAAGCAACACTTAATTCTCCTCACCAATGGCTGCTTATCCCAAACTCAAAAGTACATGTATTGTGTAAAGTCTATGAATTAACTCACAATCCATAAGTGAACATTTGGATAACAGTTAGTGATAAAATCAGTACAACTGGAATAATTATCATTACAAATTGTTAGAAAAAATATTTTTTAGCCTGAAGGTTAAAGCTGAGGATGTCTTACGTTTTTATGAAGTCTGCATACAGATATCTGATGGGATAGCCAGCTTTGCGGATTTTGACAGTTTCCACAATTCCACAATACCTCAGCTGTTCAACAACAAGAGGAATCTCAAATTTTCCAGCAGCCTGAAAAAGAATATTTTTTAGAAAAAATAATATGCATATTAGAATGGGTTATTTAACTACCAGAGTGATGACATCATAAAAATATCAACTGAATAAGACTACAAATTTATTGTTCTTGATATTGTAACTAAATCAAAGGTTAAACTTAAATGTACCTTGGTGCTGTTTGGCTTAATACATCTGACAAAGAAAGGGTTACAGCTACAAGAAAATAACAACAGCAACATAGTGAGAAAAGCTGAAATTAAAGGAATTATTACAAAAAGATATTTATTAAGTAGTTTACATTGCAGCCCTGAATTTTAAATAAACAAACAAACATGGTAAATAAAAAGAAACTTGTTAAAATTTTATAACTGGTTGGAGGCTAACCAAGGCTATTTTAATAACAAGACGTGGGATAGCTGAATTTACTATTTTAGTACCACTAAACCTAAATCCATCTTCTGGCTGGGAGGAGGATTTGAACCTGGGACTTCTTGATTACAAATCCAGTGCCCTAACCACCAGATTAAGCCGCCTCTTCTACCTCTCTCAAGAAAGAAGCATAGCAGATAGAAGATCAATATGTAATTTTCAGGGCTTCTGGTAGGTCGCGGAAAAAAGGCAAATTTTGCGGGATATTCAGAGACAAATTCACGGAAAAAAGGAAAAATTCATGGAAATTTTGGTGCCAAATTTTGCTGAAAACGATTTGTAAAAATCGGCCAATTTCCTGTTCATTTTCTGGTTCATTTTCAAATTGTGCTGGAAAGTGACAGGTTTTGCACTGACTTAACAAACGTTTTAACTAAAAATGACGGCAATTTTTGCCATTTTTTTTAGAAAATGAGAAGTGTTAGCCTATGCAATAACAACAGCAACAGAACCACTGACTACTTATAAGTGTTGCCTTTGTAAAACCGGTGATTTTGGAGGGAAATTAGAGCAACTTTGTTTGAACTATCATACATGTTTTTATTTCTTTGACTAAGAGGTTCTTTTTAGCAGCGATCATCATTTGCTCTTTCAACAACAATGCGCTCAAGAAATGTACCAATGGCAAAGCTTTTTACATCATTGCCACAGTGACTGCCCAGTTTTTCACAACATTTTCCAAAGTTTTTGGATGTTGTTTACTCGTTGTTGTTTATTCAGTTTACTCAGTGACGAAGTTTCACAAAAAATTTGCAAGTTTACGGCAAGAAAACAGGCCCAACAGCCAAGATAAGTTTCAAATATGTTGTAACGACATGTACTTGGTATGATCTCTAGTGAATTTTACAGTATTTTGCTCGTTTTTGCGGATTTAC